>NW_025551725.1:0-14599 GCF_020424385.1 Procambarus clarkii
TACCTCCTGCGTGACCCGGATTATGCCTCGGAAATGGATCCGTCCACGTTCAGGTTTGGGACTTCGTTCCCTTTCTGGCTTCGTTACGAGGTTCCGGAGTCGTCCTGGCTAGCAGACTGCCCCTTGTTTGGTCTGGATTCCTGGCATTCCTTCTGTCGTTCCCGCACGCTGGTGTGGCGGGAAGCTTCCACGGTGCTTCAGGTTTTCCTGGGGGGTGAACTTGAGTACCTGAATGAGTGCTTGTTTGCCCCTGCCCTTCCCCGCGATGTGGGCGTTATTCAGCTCCATGTGCAGGTTCCCTCCCTTTCGGCGGCGCTCGTGGCGGAGGACTTGCGCGCCCGGGGCCTTTTGTGTTCGGCCTTGCGGTTCTTTTCCCTCCTGGAGCTGTCTTCGGATTGGCTCGTGGAGGATGTGGGGACGCTTGGGTCCGTCCCGGGGTCCGGCACCTTGTCCTCGGCTGCGCGTTCGTCGGCTGCCTTGTTGAAGCTGTTCACGCCGATTTTGCGGGATGCGGTTTCCCTGTTCTATGCTTCCCGTCTCGCGTGTCGGCAGGCGGTGCTGGGTTCCTCCGTGGAATCTGCTTGGGCTCTGGCTCTTAGGCGTTCTTCACCTTTTTGTCCTCTCCTGTTTGGGGAGTCGGCCGTGGCGCAGTTTATTCAGGCTGCGTCGGCGGCTTGTCGTCCGATGTCGGACTTGTTGGTTTTCCGGGGGTCCCAGGGTGGGTCTTCCCGGAAAGGTCGTGCCAGGGCTCGGGGTTCCTCTTGTCGTGGTAGGCCTCTGGTGTCAGGTTTGGGGTTGGCTCCTCCTGCGGACCCTCCCTCGTCTGGTCGGCGCGGTGCTCGCGCTGTGCGGGGTTCTGGGTCTCGTAAGGGTCGCCGGCCCTTTCGCGGTTTGCCCCCTTGACGGGGCGATGGGGGGGCGGCTTGCGCTATTCGCCCGCGCCTGGTCCCACGATTCGTGGGCCTTTCGGGTCGTGTCTCGCGGCCTGCGGTGGCGTTGGGTGGCCCCTCCCCCCTTTGGGGGGTCGGGGCTGGCAGGGCAGGCTTCTTCCCCTGCGCTCTGTCGAGTCGTCTTGGAGTGGGTACGCTTGGGCGTCGTCGAAACGACGTCGTCCCTCAGATGGGTTTCCCGTCTGTTTCCGGTTCCGAAACGGGACTGCGCGGACCTGCGGTTCATTCTGGACTTGTCCCGTCTGAACCCCTGGGTTCATTGCCCCTCCTTTCGGATGACTACGCTGTCTCAGGTTCGGCTCCTCTTGGAGCCGGGAGCTTGGATGGTGTCCCTGGACCTCCGGGACGCTTATTGGCATGTCCCGATTCATCCGCGGTTCAGGGACTGGCTCGGTTTTGTAGTGGGGCGTCTGAGTTACCGCTTTCATTGTCTCCCGTTCGGGTTGAACCTGGCACCTCGCGTGTTCACACGCCTTACACAGGTTGTGGTGGCTCGTTTGCGTCTCTTAGGTGTTCGGGTGTTGGCCTACCTCGACGACTGGCTGGTTTGGGCTCCCAGCCAGTCAGCTTGCTTGCTAGCCAGGGATTTGGTTCTTTCCCAGCTCGCCGGGTTCGGGTTCTTGGTGAACTGGAGGAAGTCCCATCTGGTTCCCTCTCAGGTTCGGACTTGGCTGGGTCTCGTGTGGGACTCTCGAACCGCCTCCTTGTCTCTCCCTCCGGAGTCTCTCCTGCGGCTGCGGTCCCGCCTTCGTCTGTTTCTGGAGGGCCCTCGGGTCACCCGGCGGTTGCTCGAGGGGCTGTGCGGGAGCCTGAACTTCGCGATGGTGGTCTACCCGCCGGGTCGGGTTTGGCTTCGACGGCTGTTCTGGTTCCTTCGGGGTTCCCCCTTCCGCCTCTCTCGCGATCGCAGAGTTCGACCCCCTGGGGACTTGCGTCGGTTGCTGCGTCACCGGTTTCCTCTTCGGGTTTTTCGGGGTTCAGTGCCTTGGCGCCTACCCGAGCCCTCGCTCGATGTGTACACGGATGCGTCGTCTCTCGGCTGGGGTTTTGTGACCAGTGCTCACCAGGCCGGCCAGGGGCGTTGGGATCCGTCCTTCCGTCGAGCTCACAGTACGGTGCGGGAGTTTGCGGTGGTGTGGTTTGCTCTGGGGAGGATTCGGGTGGCCCGCGGATCGACGATTCGGCTCCATTCGGACTGCTCTCCGGTGGTTCATTGCCTGAACCGCGGGGGTTCGATGCGGTCCTTGTCTCTTTGGGGTTGGTCGCTTCGGGTGACTCGTCTGCTGAGTTCTCGGGGTTTGGCTCTCCTGGCGGTTCACGTACGGGGCGTGTCCAACGTCTTGGCCGACGCCCTGTCTCGCTTCGTTCCCCTCTCCACGGAGTGGACGGTCGACGACGAGTCCTTCCGTTGGCTTTGCCCGACGTTCGGGCGCCCCGAAGTGGACCTCTTCGCGTCGGCGTGGTCGCAGCGTCTTCCCGTTTATGCGGCGCCCTTCCCCGATTGCGAGGCCGTCGGGGTCGATGCCTTTCGGCTAGACTGGTCGAGGTGGGGGTTCCTGTACCTCTTCCCCCGGTTCGGCTGTTGCTCCAGGTCCTGACTCGCTTAGAGACTTACCGGGGGAGAGTTGTCCTTCTGGCCCCTTGGTGGCCGGCCCAGCCTTGGTTTCAGGCGCTGGTTGCTCGGTGTCCGAACCCGAGGGTTTTCCCGCGGCTCCGCCTCTTTCAGCAGATCGGGCCGGTACGTCACGTAGCTGGTTCGATCTTCTCCTCGAGTCTTCGCGTATGGTTTTTTTGACTCGAGTCTATCATCATCTCTATGGTGATCAGGTGGCCTCCTTGTTGGTGTCCCACCTGAGGGCTTCTTCTCGGCGGCAGTATGAAGTTTCCTGGCGGTCCTTCCGTTTCTTTTTGCGTCTTCGTCGTGTTAGCTCCTTGTCTGTTTGGGTGGTCTTGTCCTTCCTCTCGTGGTTGTTTCAGGACCGTCATCTTATGCCTAACACTGTCGCTTCGTATCGTGCGGCGCTGGCGGAGCCGCTTCAGCTTGCTTTCGGTATCGATGTTACGTCTGCGCCGTTTCGCAAGCTGTCTCGTGCATTGTTTCACCTCCGGCCTGCTCATGCGTCGCCTGAGCCGTCCTGGTCTTTGGACAGAGTGCTCGCTTTCCTTTCATCTCCTCGTTTCGTTGTGGCCCCTTCGGTCCAGGATTGTTTTTCCAAGGCACTTTTCTTGTTGGCTTTGGCCTCTGGGGGTCGGGTAGGGGAGCTTCATGCTCTCCTCCGGCGCAGGGGTTTCTGCTCTTTTGGTCGTGGTGATAGTTTTGTTCGTTTGCAGCCGTCTCCTTCTTTTCTGGCGAAGAATGAGACTGCTGCGTTCCAGAGGGGTCCATGGGTGGTTGATGCTTGGTTGGTCAGGCCGGGGGTGCATCATGTTTTGTGTCCGGTTGCGGCGCTAAGCCGTTATTTGCGCGCCACAGCTTCTGTGTCCGGGGACGCGCTGTGGGTTGATCCGGTTTTCCTTCTTCCCTGTTCGCGGGTTCGGGTCTCTCAGGTCGTCCGCAGGGTTATTAGGTCCAGCCAGCCTGCGGTCTATCCCCGTGCCCATGACGTTCGTAAGTTCGCGGCTCTTGCTGCCGTCTTTGGGAATATGTCTTGGTCTGATATTCGGGCGCGGGGATTTTGGCGGTCGAACAGGGTCCTGGCTGCTCGTTACCTTGTGAATGTCCCTGGGCCTCGTCGGGCCTGTGTTGCTTTGGGTCGGCGGTTGCAGCCAGTTGTCTCGGCTTCGAGTTGAGGGGTGAGCGACGACCGCCTCCCGGGTAAGTCTCTCTTTTTCTGTCTGTGGGTAGTTAGCTCCGGGGAGCTGACGGGGCTCCCCCCAGAAAACCAGCGTTGAATGTAATGAAACGCCATTTTCTGGGTGAGTCCCGGAGGCTCCCCGGCATCCCTCCCTCCCTCCGGTCGGCGGTTTTTCGCGTTTTTGACATCCAGCCTCAAGAACTGAGGTGTGGGTAGCCGGCGCGGGGGGTCTGGGGCTCCCCCTTCCCCCTCCCGGGGAGGGGGGAGCTGCACAGACAGCGGCGCGGCAGTGTGTGACGTCACACTAGTTTGCTTGTTTTCGGTTGGGGAGTTCTATCCACTAGTTCGGTTTTAGGTAGCAATTTTAACCAGAATAGGGGTTTGTTTTGAGGCGCTTACCTTTCTGGGTGCCTGTTCCGGTCGATGGCAGACATAGAATGCTTCCAACTACACGGGGGCTTCTATAGGCCATTGCTCCCCTTGCCTCTCTGAGGGGGCCCGGTTCTGGCCGTGGTCCCCGGTAGGCCTAAGAACTCCATACACATGACTGATGCCAAAGTCTGACATTAGCATATCAGCCTGGGATAGCTCCGGGGAGCCTCCGGGACTCACCCAGAAAATGGCGTTTCATTACATTCAACGCTGGTTTTTTTGAAAAGCAGTGTTTTTTGGGTGTTTTTCATTTGAGGGAAATCTTCGAACCTCTTTACTGATTGCTTTGAAATTTTGACACAACATTGCATTCGAATAGGCGATTGTTTTTACATACCTTCTATATACATGCCTCACCTGTGACAGGGAAAAAACATGCTTTTTTTTTTAAAAAACAGCGCCATGTATAGGACGTAAGAGCAACACAAGCTGTAATCTCTGGAAGTTCTTCACTAATTGCTTTGAAATTTTAACACAACGTTCCATTCGAATACATGCGTGTTTTTATGTACCTACTGTTTAGGTGCCACACCTGTGACAGGTAAAAACATGCGTTTTTTGAAAAGCAGCGCCATCAGTTGCACGCAAGAGCAACACACGATATACAAAATATGTTACGATGACATTTCAATGTTTCCGATTGCATTGATAAATTGAATTTTCATAGATTTTTATTTATTTTCATTTTGATTTAATTATTTTGTGTGACTTTGCATTGTAATTGAGCTGTGTTGTTTACCATACCATTTATTTCATGGGTATACTGTAGCTTATTTGTTTCTTTTTTCATGTCATATTTTTAACTGTTCTTATTTTTCAGTGCAATTGGTGAAATTGAGCTGTGTCGATTGATCTGTGTTTGAATTGAAGTATTTCGTTAGTATTTTTTGTTTTTGTTTTGAAAACAAGAAAATGGACAACACATTTATTTCAAAGCTGCAAATGTACAACAAATAGCTATGAATCCATCGGCTACAAAGTTAACTGCTTTCTTCACGTTATATCAAAATGACGAGTTTGCGAAAACACTGCTGTATTCAGAAGTGCATACGTATTACACATGGAATGCCAGTAGAAAATCATTTGAACGACGCAAACGAGGAGACCGAGTTGACGGAGAACCTGGCATATTCAAATAAACTACAATAGGCAGACTATACACCATGCATCCCAATCAAGATGAAGGCTTCTTTCTTCACATGCTGTTGGTAAATGTGCCCGGTCCAACGTCTTTTCAGCCACTGAGATTTGTCAACGGCATAACACAAGCCACATTCCGTAGTGCATGTCAAGCTGGAAGTTTATTGGAGAACGACCGACACTGGGATGTATGCATTAATGACGCGTCCAACACATCACATCCAAATAAAATTTATGCAGTTTGCAATCATATTGACCGCCTGCTCTCCTTCATCTCCAACAGAGTTATGGGAGAAATATAAATCGCACATGGTTGAAGATATTATCTGTTGAATATGAAGGAAAATTCAAACATGAACTTGGATTTCACATTAGAAATCTACAACAAAGCATTGATAATGATTGAAGATTTGTGCTTAGAATTCGCGAACAAAGTTCTAAATCAATTGGAAATGCCATCACCGAATTGATCTGCTGCTGCTTCGTTCGATGTAGAATTGCGTCGTGAACAAAATTACAACATGAGTGATCTGTTGTCGTATGTGCAATCAAATATTCCTAAGCTAAACGCTTGAGCGAAAAGGCATTTACAATCGAATACTGTAACCCTGCAATTATCCGGGATTCGAACATCCAGAAAATGCCCTTATACGGCCAAAATCGTGACCGGATAAAGTTCTCAATATCCGGCCAAAATGGCTACAGGAACCGGATAAAAGTTGGTTTGGCCGGATGAAAATTCGGTCGTACCGTATTAATCCCGTCTGCCTGTGGCTCTAGACGCATGGTGGAGGAGGGGGTGGGGTGGGTGGGTGGTGTTGGGAGGGTGAGAAGGGAGCGTCGGGAGGGACCACCTGGATACAGGAATTACCATTAATTTTAGAACAATTAATCATAGCCAAAAACAAATGAAATAAGTACTTGTAATTATGTAATAACAAAATAAATAAATTTCCTAAAAGCAATGTGCACAGGCTGAAGTTTCCTTCAAAAATATTGTGAGTTTTTTTCCTCCTGGCGGCCTACGTAACGTACTATAACTGCCCCAAGTGGACCCATCCAACACTGGTCAACCCATGTGGTCCTGTCCATCGTGTTACACCACAGTGCTGCGCCATTAGTGAAATATTTTTTTAAATAACGTTTCTATTTTCATAGTAACTTTAAACATTTTTGGCCAAGACTATGTCTGGTAGCAGTATCAATCGTTCTGGAGGTGTTAAGAGGAAGAAAGTTGTCCTGACAATTAAAGACAAGTTACTGTTATACACCTCAACCAGTGCGGCGTCACAGTGCTGCGCCATTAGTGAAACATTTTTTTAAATAACTTTTCTATTTTCATAGTAACTTTAAACATTTTTGGGTAAGACTATGTCTGGTAGCAGCATCAATCGTTCTGGAGGTGTTAAGAGGAAGAAGGTTGTCCTAGCAATTAAAGACAAGTTACAGGTTCAACCAGTGAGGCATCACAGGCAGCCAAATGCCTTCAACAAGTGAGGCACCACAGGCAAGCCAAGCGCCTTCAACACGTGAGGCGCCACAGGCGAGCCAAGCGCCTTCAACAAGAGAGGCGCCACAGGCAAGCCAAGCGCCTTCAACAAGTGAGGCGCCACAGGCAAGCCAAATGTCTTCAACAAGTGAGGCTTCACAGGCAAGCCAAGCGCCTTCAACAAGTGAGGCGCATGCAAGCGCCTTCAACAAGTGAGGGCATGCAAGCGCCTTCAACAAGTGAGGCCTCACATGCAACCCAAATGCCTTCAACCAGTGAGGCTTCAGCAGCTGGCAGTCAAAACTAACTTTGCTTAATGAACTGTACAGTAATTTTAAGTGTTAATTTTAGTGTTGTGTTAGTATAGGTTACGTAAATTGTTAGGAATTCTTAACTTCAAGATGTGTGGCATCAATCAAGAAGACGAACACCAACAAGGTAAGTTGAGGTTTCTAGTTGAATATTTAATAATTATATGTGGCAAGGCAATTCAAATTATGTTGTTTGTAGTATAAAAATAGTTGGAAATGGTCACTTTTGGACTCGTAGGTGAAAAAGTACCATTATCTGAAAAATGAAAAATGTGATACTCCAGCTGGGGGTCCTTCCCATATAGTTCGGATGATCGAGTAGAGACAGTAATTCAAACTGTCAATAACGGGTTTGGAGAAATCTTCTTAGATGTGCCAGGAGTAACTGTAAATCCTTCTTAATTAGATTGTTTCTGGCAGCATTTCGATCCCAAAATGGCATAACCTTAGCTCTTGCATCGTCCGGAATAGCTGCAACATTGTTACCAGGTGGAAGAACTGCTACTTCGGCTTTGAAATTGCCACTGAACATGCAATTCATTGAAACTCCCACGTGCAACATTTCCAAAGCATCCTGCATGGGAAAAGTATTGCAGAAATGTAAACTTATTGTTTGGGTTGAATGCACAATGGCCCACAAAAAATTGCTCAAGGCTCTTGATCGATCATTGCAAGATTTGCGTGGAAACATCAGACCATTTGGGAACGCATTAATATTGCTTGCAGGAGATTTCAGGTGAACATTACCTGTAATTCCTCGATACAAGTCCGTCGACACTGTTGAGAAAGCAGATGAAGCGGTTAGTTATCCAACAGAATTTTTTAATTCTCTCGCTCTGCCAGGGATACCATCACACGTACGGCAATTGAAAATCTGCGTGCCAAGTATCATGTTGCGAAATATCAATCAGCTAAAGCTTTGCAACGCCATGCGCCTTGCAGTTAAAAAATTAATCAGCAACGTCGTAGAAGCAACAATCTTGACAGGACCTTTCAGTGGTGAAGATGTCCTCATTCCTCGCATTCTTATGATTCCAACAGATATGCCATTTCAATTTAAGATTTTGTAATTTCCAATTTGATTGGCGTTTGCAATCACCATTAACCCTCAAACCGTGCATATCATATATAAATGATATCAGTGACAAAACCGAAACCGCGCACATCATTTATATATGATTTCGTGTCTAGCACTATAATTTAAACGCCCCGCCTGGGATAGGGGCAGCTATAGTACAGCCACGACCGATAGTTGCCAGATGCCACCTAGAAAAAAAATCCAGGCCAACATTCTTGGGTGTTACAGCGTCAGTATTGAGCAAGCCACCAAGGCTGGCGCACGCAGCACGAGCTCACAGCACCGCTGTTCAGCTTGTGACCACAGCATCGCCTACAAATACCATAATATAAATGATATTGCTATTATTTAGCAGTGATAGTATTACTGAAGCCCCCTGACTGTGATAAAACTGACCAGGATTCTGATAATAGTTGGATTGTGGTGATATTTAGCGCTGTGCTCCATGGAGGGAGGAGTAATGCTGTGGGAGGGAGGGTTGTGGCGTCGTTTTCTGACTGTGTGTGGCCACCATTTATTGACTGCACTCACCATGCCAGCTTAGTGGTTCGATATGGTGAACACAAATGTAGATACTTATATATAACGTGTGTATAGTGTGAGATAACAGCGAGAGGAGTAGGTTGGGAGCCGCCATTTTGGTGAGGGAGGAGCGTCGTCTGCACGACTTGGCATGTTGTTTACTGATGGCTACTATGATCTTTGGGCACCATACCAGCTTATTTGTTCAAGTATGGTGAATAAAACAGGTAGATACTTATATATAATGTGTGTATATAGCGTAATAACACCACAAGCAATATTGTTGGATGACAAATATTAGTGCGTCTGGCCTTGAGGGCGGCCGCCGATCAGCTGACTGTGTGAGTAGCTACGTCTTATGGCCTTTACTCACCATACAAGCTTAGATGTACAGTTATGGTGAACAAAACATGTAAATACGTATATATAACGTCTGTGTATAGTGAATAAATACAGAAAGAGTATTGTGGGAGGTAAATGAGGGTGAGTGAGGTGGTGTTGAGGGAGGGAGTGGCTCGCTGGTGTTTGGCGGTCACTCCTCGTTGCTTTTTGACTCACAAGACCAACTTAGTAGTTCGTTATGGTGTACAAAACATGCAAATACTTATATATAACCTGTGTATATAGTGTAACAACAGCAAAACTATTTGTTTATTGTTTTATGAACATAATAATTGAATCACTAATATGCACACCATAATTTTGAGTACAGCGATGGTTCACACATTTTATAATATAAATATACCACAATTCACTGTATGGAATAATATTACTGCAAAAAAACTAAGAAAAAATCAATCGGAGACATTTAAATAATTGGGTAATAATATATTTGTGGCAACTGCCGTCTGACAGCTCGGGCGGAGTAGACCTCGTCTGGCGAAGGCTCTGCCAACGCCCCTTTTTTGCCACACTTCCCTACCCTATTGCGGCTAAAATATGCCACCTATGATTTTTTTGTTATTTTTTCCATGATCAGGGAACAAAAATGAACACTTCTATAAGACGAAAGAATTTTTTTTATTTTTTGTTTGTTGCGCCTGTGGGTGTGAATTCCATTTGGGCCCCTAGCGGTTTGAGGGTTAACAAAGCTCAGGGCCAATCTTTAGAATTGTGCAGTTTATATCTAGACACGGAATACTTATCATAGGGACAATTATATGCTGCGTGTTCTAGAGTCGGCAAACCAGACAATCTCTATATCTCCACAGACAATAGAACAACAAAACATATTGTATACCCACAAGCATTGTGAAATTAAACGTATTTGAAACGTGCTCTTTCTCTTTTCTTTCTTTTCCATTTAACCAGACTGAGCCACAGCAATGCATGGCGGTTACAGCTAGTTATATATCTGTATCTACATGTTTTATTCACCATAACTGTTCAACTAAGCTGGTATAGTGCTCAAAGAGCATAGTGGCCACCCTTACAGAGCATGACAAGTCATGCAGATGTTGCCACGTCCCTCACCAAAATCTCTTCTCCTAACACTCCTTTTGCTGTTATTACACTTTATACACACGTTATATATAAATATCTACATTTGTCTTCACCATAACGAACCACTAAGTTGGTATGCTAAGTCAAAAAGGAGCAAGGAGTGGCCAGCACACCAGCCAGCCCGTCACTTGCCGCCACTCCCTCCCTCACCTCACACGCCAACATTCTCCTCCCACCATACTGTTTTTGCTTTTATTCACGATAAACAAACGTTATATATAAGTACAGTAACATCTCAGCCTATGAATGCCCCTCTTTACGAACTTTTCAGGTTACGAGCCCAGTTTCTTTGGAAAATTTCAATCGGATTACAAACTTTGTCTCGGGGAATCGAGTTGATACGCGTATGGGCCAACCTAGCGCGTGGTGGCATGGCGATCCTGCCTCAGTTACCAGTGCCTCCTGCCTAGTGACTATCGCACCTGAATTCTTTGCAAAGATTTACAGTTTTTTTTATTTTTGGCTATTTGAATATAAAATTTGTTATTACCTGAGTATATCTCGCCATGGGTCCCAAGAAAGCCAGTGGTAAGGTTCAAGCCAAGAAAACACATGTGAGAATGACCATAGAGGAAATACAAGAGATCATTTTTGTTAACATGAAAATGGTACGTGTGTTTGTTCAACTAGCTAGGCAGTACAACAAATCTATGTCAACAATATGCACTGTAATTGCTAAGAAAAAGGACATTTTGAGTGCTAAATTGACAAAAGGCGTATTAACAATTATGAAACAAAGAACACAAACACTTGAGGATGTTGAAAAGTTGTTATTAATTTGGATACACAACAAGGAGTTAGCAGGTGATAGCATTTCAGAGGCCTTCATTTGTGAGAAAGCAAGGGCTTTGCATGAAGACCTTGTAAAGAAAACCCTTGGAATGAGTGATACGAAAGAGTTTTAGGCAAGCAGGGAATGGTTTGAGAAATTTAGAAAAAGAAGTGGTATTCATAGTGTTGTGAGGCATGGGAAGGCTGCCAGCTCAGACAAACCAGCAGCTGAAAGATATATTGATGAATTTATAGATTTTGTAGAGAGTGAGGGATACCTTCCACAACAAGTGTTTAATTGTGATGAGACAGGACTATTCTGGAAAAAAGATTGCCTAAGAGGACATGCATTACCCAGGAGGAGAAGTCATTGCCTGGACACAAGCCTGTGAAAGATAGGTTTACTCTTGTGCTGTGTGGTAATGCAAGTGAAGATTTGAAAATTAAACCCTTGCTTGTGTATCATTCTGAAAATCCAAGGGTTTTCAAAAAATATAATTGCAGAAAAAACAAATGTATATGATGTGGAGGGCTTATAGTAAGGCATGGGGTGACTAGGCTATTTATTATGGAGTGGGTAAATGAGGTGGTTTGCCCTTCCATACAAAAATATCTGCAGAAGAAAAGTTTGCTACTCAAGGCACTGCTTCTCCTCGACAATGCTCCTCCAGGTTTGAAAGATGCATTGTTAGACAAATTTAATTTTGCTACAATAAAGTTTCTTCCTCCTAACACCTCTTCTAATTCAGCCTATGGACCAGAAAATCATTGCCTATTTTTAGAAACTCTATGAAATGGCACTTTTACGGAAATGTTTCGAAGTGACTGATGTCACAAACCTCACCCTCAAAGAATTCTGGAAAAAACATTTTAACAGTTGTAGTGCTGTAAAACTCGTTGACAAAGCCTGGCAAGAAATGACTCAAAGAACCCTGACATCTAACCCGAGAAAATTGTGGCCTGAAAGTGTTTCAGAACTAGACTCTGAGAGGTTTGAGCCTGGAACTGAGGTGCCTATTGTTGAGGAAATTGTTATTCTGGGCTGGAAAATGGGCTTGGAGTTGGATGATGCGCATGTGGAGGATTTGGTGGAGGAACACGGCGAAGAACTGACCACTGAAGAACTCCTAGCCCTTCAAAAGGAGCAACAACAAGAGGCAGTTGAGGAAATGTCTTCAGGGGAGGAGGAGGCAGTAAAGAATGTCCCGTCCTCAACAATTAGGAAGTGGTGTAGGCTGTGGGAAGAAATGCAAACTTTTGTGGAAACAACTCACCCAGAGAAGGCTGTAGTAGGCCCTTGCATTAACCTTTTCAATGACAATGCAATGTCTCACTACAGACAAGTGTTACAAAGAAGAGAAAAACAATCTTCAATGGAACGATTTCTAGTGAGAAAATCAATCAGTGAGCCGCAAGCAGGTCGCAAGTGGTATGCAGGTAAAATGCCCAAGAGAAGTCATCACTGTCTGATGTTATAATGGAAGGGGGACTTCCCATCCAAAGAGTAACACCTCTCCTCCTCCCCCCCCCCCCCTCTGCCTCACTATTTTCCATACTCCTACAGGAGTCATCAGTAAAGGTAAGTAATAACTTGTACATTCTTTTGAACTTAAGATTTGGGTGAATTAGGTATAATATTTACTTTCAAGTTAATTTTTTGGGGAGTCGTGTTACTGCTCATTCACACAGCTCATAGAGTTAAGGTACAGTGATAAGCATTGTCTAGGGTTATTCACTGTCTCTAGGTATGCTTTACCAGAGTGCCTCGTGAGGAGTCAGTACAAAACAAAAGAAATGCAATACTAGGATATAGAAACATGCACATAAAATATATGTAATATAATATAAACTCAAGAATATTCTTAAATGTATCACAATATAATCAGATGGCAAATCAACACAATAATATGTATCAGTTGTCTCCAGATAAAGTAATCTACTACAACGAAACTAGATTGATCCCTTAACTGCGTTGCCTCCAAATATGACACCCCCCACAGTGCGCAGGAAATAAATTCTCTAGAAAAAATTATTTTGATTTTTTAACTCGTGAATTTCGCATCGCATCATATGATGCTTTGACCGACTTGCAGTAAATTGCGCATCGCATCATATGATGCTTTGGAGTACTACGCAAGATTTAAACGGCCCACGGATACACGGGGTTCACCACACCTTCATCAGGGCTCTTATAAACAGACGCCATTTAAAAAAAAAAAAATCTTGGGCCAAATTCCTGGGTGTTAGGGGCTTCAGTATTGAGTGAGCTACCAAGCCTGTTGCACGCAGCATGAGCTCACAGCACTGCTGTTCAGCTTGTGACCACAGCATCGCCTGAAAATGCCATAATATACTTGTTCATGCTATGTAGCGATGCTACTATGTAGTGATGATATTATTACAGAAGACCCCTGACTGATAAAACTGACCAGGGTTCTGATAATAGCAGGATTGTGGTGATATTTAGCGCTGTGCTCCATGGAGGGAGGAGTAATGCTGTGGGAGGGAGGGTGGTGGCGTTGTCTTCTGACTGTGTGTGGCCACCTTTTATTGACTGCACTCACCATACCAGCTTAGTGGTTCGCTATGGTGAACACAAATGTAGATACTTATATATAACATGTGTATAGATGGTATAAACAGCAAGAGGAGTAGGTTGCGAGCCGCCATTTTGGTGAGGGCAGTGGCGTCGTCTGCACGATTTATCTTGTTGTTTACTGGTGATCACTATGGTCTTTGGGTACCATACCAGTTTCCTCGTACAAGTATGGTGAATAAAACAGGTAGATATTTATATATAATGTGTGTATATAGCATAATAACACCACAAACAGTATTGTTGGAGGAGAAATATTAGTGCGTCTGGCCTTGAGGGAGGCAGCCAGCTGACTGTGTGAGGTCCTACATCTTTGTGCCTTTACTCACCATACAAGCTTAGATGTACAGTTATGGTGAACAAAACATGTAAATACTTATATCTGTATATAAAAGCAAAAACAGTATGGTGGGTGGAGAATGGTGGCGAGTCAGGTGAGGTGAGGGAGGGAGGGAGTGGCAGCCAGTGGTGGGCTGCCACTGGCTGCAACTGCCACTCAGCATATCAACTTAGTGGTTCGTTATGGTGAACACAAATGTAGATACTTATATATAGCATCCGTATATAGTGAATAAAAGCAAAAACAGTATGGTGGGAGGAGAATTTGGGCGAGTGAGGTGTTGAGGGAGGGAGTGAGTCGGTGGCTGGTGTGTGGCGGTCACTCCGCATTACTTTTTGACTCATAGTAGCAACTTAGTGGTTCGTTATGGTGAACAAAACATGCAGATACTTATATATAACCTGTGTATTTAGTGTAATAACCGACAAAGTATTTGTTCACTGTTTGATGAACATAACTCAATGAACAATATGCACACCATATTTTTGAGTACAGCGATAGTTCACTCATTTTATTGTATAAATAAATCACACTACACACTATTGAATAATATTACAGCAAAAAAACTACGAAAAATCAATCAGTGACATTGAAATAATTAGGTAATTATCTCTTTGTGGCAACTCCGGCCTGACAGCTGGCAAGCAACAGACCGCCTGGCACACACGTTGA
>NW_025551726.1:0-11494 GCF_020424385.1 Procambarus clarkii
ATTTATTTATTTATATATATATATATTATTATTATTATCTCCTATATTAACCCTTTCGCTGCGGCTGTCGTTCATGGGCGTTATTTACAGGTTAGGGCTCTCATCCGTTAGCACTTTAAGGGTTATACTGTGTTATGTAACACACTCAAGAGATCGTAACTAAACGCTTGTGAAGGCATCTTTAGCAATTGGGAAATGAAGTACTTATCCCAAAAGAGTAAAATGGAAACTTCTTGCTCAGATTAATGTTGGTGGTACATCTCGCAGAGATGCACCACAACATTACGAACGAACGTAACACATTACACATTATTACACAATTACACATTCGAACGTAACACAATTACACATTCGTTACATTACGAACACGTAACGTAACATAGCGGTACAAAAAGCAATAGAGTTAGCACTTTTCCAAGATAAAACATACGCTGCGTTAAACAGTGTGCATCAAAATGTGTACTTAACCAAATGCGTAATAAAGAAGCCCCTTCAGCCAGTGATCAATAAAGTTGAGACTTTTCCCAGTGATCATTATAGGAGGTACTTCCTTCAGTGATTAATAATGGTGGGACTTCTGCCAGAAAATATTGAAGGTAATACTTCTTTCTGTGTGTAATAAAGTACTTCTCAGAGAGAGTAATAAAGATTATACGTTTGGTAGAAAACAATAAAGGTTAACTTCTTAAGAGCAATGCCTGTCGAAGCTTCGAAACTGATGAAAGTATATCAAAAGAGCTTTAAATCATGAGTCTACAGGTTTATAAGACGTCATGGAGAGACCCCCAGAAGCCCTGAGCTCCCTCGCCAGGGGCACTTGAGGGCCACCACAAGCCCTGAGCCCCCTCGCCAGGGGGCACTTGAGGGCCACCACAAGCCCTGAGCCCCCTCGCCAGGGGGCACTTGAGGGCCACCACAAGCCCTGAGCCCCCTCGCCAGGGGGCACTTGAGGGCCACCACAAGCCCTGAACTCCTCGCCAGGGGGCACTCGAGGGCCACCACGAGCCCTGAGCACTCTCGCCAGGAACACGTAACACACTCTGACAGAGGAACACAGACGAATTCAACGTTTCCTCATAATATATTCCAAGTTATAAAATACAAGTAGTATTTAATTTTTTATCGAACAACCATGTTTCAGTAAATATAAATTAAACGGAGTTAATTACTGCCGAGGAAGCAAAGTTTTTTCCCTACTGGATATTTCCAGCACAGAAAAAAAAACTTGCAACTGATAGCAACTGAACCAGGATGTAATATTGCCATTCTGATGTTCATTTAGCTACAAATAAAGTTTTAGATTTGCTGTATAATTTCCCACATTTGTGAAGCATTTTATATATTTACAAAATAAACATCTTATAGATAATTTTATATATGTAATGCAAACAAATCGACGGCTGTTCATGAGAAATATTAATAATATTAGTAAAAACTAAAACATCTGCAAATATAGATTTGAAATTCTAATTAAATTCTTCTGAGATATTAAAGTTTCTGTTGATGGTGTTGAGAGTGAAGGAGGACAGGGTCTCACTCACACACTCACACCTCCCCCGCGTGTGATTCTATGAGGGAAACTGTTCTGTTTCCGCAGTAATGCCTGAACGCTTTCTACGGAAGGCGGAACGCGTCGTACGAAATCGGGAAGGCGCTTCACTAAAGCGGGGAACACACAAAGGCGAAACATACTAGCAATAGGGGGTAACGCACTCTACCTTACTCGCAGCGTGAAGATGATAAAGATGAATGTAAATCAACATGATTTACTGTTGAAGATGAACGAACTCAACTGAGACTGAATAAAGGTTTAGAATAACGCACTCAAGTATGCTGTAGGTGGAATACTCTATGGAAAAGATAAACGCACTCTAGTAAAATGAGTAAAGCACTTTAGTTAATGTGAAAAACAGTAGCTAATGTGGAACGCACTATAGTAGATAGAGAACGCACCGTTGAAATGAGAGCACATACTCTGCTAAATAGAGTACCCACTCTACCCACTCTATTTAATTTATTAATTAAATGTTTGTGTTTACAGCTGTCATATATTTGTTCTGTTTAATTTATTGATCCAATGTTTATTTAATTAAATCTGAATATGTACTTTGGAAGACACTATCAACACCATGATCCAAATATCATACTTGACTCATTCTCGTATGGATCCCGTATTTAACATTCACTCACACACACACACACACACACACACACACACACACACACACACACACACACACACACACACACACACACACATACACACTGTGTGTGTGTGTGAATGTTAAATACTGTACTTGAAGATAGTAGGAGGCTACAGGATGACCTAGACAGACTGAATGTATGGTCCAACAAATGGCTACTAAAGTTCAACCAGAGTATGTGCAAGGCAATGAAACTAGGCGGTGGAAACAGGAGGCCAGACACAGAATACAGAATAGGAGATGAAATACTTAATTAAACGGACAGAGAGAAAGATCTAGGAGTTGATATCACACCAAACCTGTCTCCTGAAGCCCACATAAAAAGAATTACGTCTGCGGAATACGCGAGGCTGGCTAACATCAGAACAGCCTTTCGGAACCTGTGTAAGGAATCATTCAGAACCCTGTATACCACATATGTAAGACCAATCATGGAGTATTCGGCCCCAGCATGGAGCCCGTACCTTGTCAAGTACAAGATAAAGCTGGAAAAAGTTCAGAGGTGTGACGCTAGGCTAGGGCCAGAAATGAGAGGCATGAATTACGAGAAAGGCTGCGTGAAATGCACCTCATGACACTGGAAGACAGAAGAGTAAGGGGAGACATGATCACTACCTACAAAATTCTCAGAGGAATTGACACGGGTACATAAGGATAAGCTGTTTAACACGGGTGGTACGCGAACAAGGGGACACAGATGGAGACTAAGTACCCAAATGAGCAACAGGGACGTTAGAAAGAACTTTTTCAGTATCAGAGTAGTTAACAGATGGAATGCATTTGGCAGTGATGTGGTGGAGGCTGACTCCATACACAGTTTCAAATGTAGATATGATAGAGCCCAGTAGGTTTTGGAACCTGTACACCAGTTGATTGACAGTTGAGAGGCGGGACCAAAGAGCCAGAGCTCAACCCCCGCAAGCACAACTAGGTGAGTACAACTAGTTGAGTACACACAGGGGGGGGGGGGTCTGGTAGCTGAGTCTACAGCACGCAGGACTCGTAATCCTGTGGCCCGTGTTCGATTCCTGGCGCCGGCAGAGACAAATGGGCGGAGTTTCTTTCACCCTGATTCTCCTGTTACCCAGCAGGCAGCAAATAGGTACCTGGGAGTTAGATAACTGTTACAGGCTGCTTCCTGTGTGTGTGGGGGGGGGGGGAATTTGTTAGCTAGTAGTTAGTAACTGTTGATTGACAGTTGAGAGACGGGCCGAAAGAGCAGAGCTCAACCCCCGCAAGCACAATTAGGTGAATACACACACAGAGGCCTCGCGGCTGAGTGGACAACGCTCCGGGGAGTCGTAATCCTAAGGGCCCGGGTTCGATTCCCGGACAAGGCAGAAACAAATGAGCAGAGTTTCTTTCACCCTGATGTGTCTGTTCACCTAGCAATAAATAGGTACCTTGAAGTTAGACAGCTGCTACGAGCTGCTTCCTGGGGATATGTGTGTGTGTGTACCCCCCCCCCCCCCCGTGTGTTTTTTGTGTGTTTGTGTTTGTTTTTTTGTGTGTGTGTGTGTGTGTGTGTGTGGTGTGTGTGTGTGTGTGTGTGTGGTGTGTGTGTTAGAGAGAAATATATGTATTAGGCATAGTAGAGGAAAAATAGATTGGTTAGTAAGGCGGGGTCCAAGAGCTAATAGCTCTTGGACCCCGCCTCTTGGACTCAATTCTGCAGACACAAATAGTAAATACACACGTGAACAGCCACCCGCTGTATCTATACATGTCGATAAATATATATAATAGTTTCATTACAAGGAACAAATCCATAATTTATCCAAACTCTCCAACAGAGCAGAATCCAACTACCAACGTTCTCCTTATTGTCGATTCCCCCCCCCCCCCCCAAAAAAAAAGGCAGGTACAGGAAAAAAGAAAATGGGAAGCAATTCTTCCTGAATTCTGATGAAAAAATTACTCTTCCCCCTTCCCCCTCCCCTCCCCCCTCCCCCCCCTCCCCCCCATTTCCTCCCAGAGTTTTCCATTCATTATAATGGAGCTTCTGCGCCCCATTTCGAGCCCCGTGATTTCAGTATTTTTTCCCCCTAAATTTCCTATTTTTAGTTCAGCCGCTTCAGTGATACTTTTATTCAAACAAATTCACCTTATTTTTAATTTGCTTTCATGCCGGATTCAGGCTTCAGGATCCAGCCTTTGATATGCAGACAAGGGGAGCGGCCAGGCTGCTGACCGCCCTCTCTCCTTCCTCTCTCTGCGAGAAAAATTAGTTGCAGATCACTATACCACTTTCTTTGATCCATGTTATCCATTGCGCTGTTGTTAAGTTTTGTTTGTTAATTTTTTGGTATTCTAAAAAGATGTAAGGGGGGGGGGGGATGCAACCCTACACATACACAACACGCTAGCTTGTACATATTAGAGGAGTTAGAGGGGATATGATCACCACATACAAGATTCTCAGAGGAATTGATAGGGTAGATAAAGACAGGCTATATACCACAAGGGGCACACTAGGGGACGGAGTGTGCATAGTAGGCGGAGAAGTGCGTTCTGGCTACTAGGTACCTAGGTACGACATATATATATATATATATTATATATATATATATATATATTATATATATATATATATTATATATATCTATATATATATATATATATCACTGTCGTGGGTACTTTCACAAATTAACTCTCAAAGTTCATTTTCATATATATTATGATCTGACGCCTAGAAGTTATAAACAGGTCGATATAAGAACTCTGTAGGGTAAGGCAGGTCCTAGTCAAAAATGGCTTCTCCAACGTTTATGTTGGAGAGTCATCAAAAGAAAGGTGAAACGCCATGCAATCTCTGAAGAGTCAACTAACACAACACTTATACTTCCTTTTAGACTGTTTTACAGGAACTTCTTTTCGACGGCTCATGAAACGGAGGAAAGTGTTCTGAAAGATATTATTAATAAGAACGTTATCCCCACAGACACAAATCAGAAGATACAATTAACAATTTACTACAAAAACAAGAAAACGGCCAACCTACTCATGAAAAACTCTCCAGACACCAATCAGAATGCCTTGAAAGAACTAACATCGTCTATGCCTTCACTTGCCCACTTGGGGACTGTCAGCCCCAAATATCTCAGTATATAAGCAAGACAAACAACAACGTCTTTTTTAGGCCATTAACAATGCACAAACGACAGGGCGCCATCAAGGAGCATATAATCTCCTCACACAACCAGACCATCACCAGAGGAATCTTAACGAGCAACACAGAAATTATCGACAGATACAACGATAACAGGAGACTCGACATCAGCGAGGTCCTACACATCAAAAAGTCATGCCCAGCAATCAACAGCCAATTAACACATAAATACAGTCTTCCCACTTCAAGACCCCGAACCATCTCAGAAGCAAGAAGATAAAACACGCAATATACCAATATACCCATTGTTTCGTGTTCTGTCTTTTCCCATTGATTTGTGTCCTGCCACCTCACCCAAAAACATTTTTATCCTATCACCTCACCTAAAAACGAATAAAAGCACGATCTGAGTATGTAAAATTGTCTTTGAAAATGTAAGAAGTGTTCTTGCGAAGCGCTTCGAGGCGTCAGACCATAAATATAATATGAAAATGAACTTTGGAGAGTTAATTTTTCAACTATCTCCGACAGTGAAAGAAAAACATAAGAAATATTGAGAAGATTCGTGTTAGAATCATTAATCTTACCCTTTCGGTCATATTCAACAACATATGTTTACAAGAAAGACTGCTACCAATATATATATATATATTAGTATTATATATATATATATATATATATATATATATATATATATATATATATATATATATATATATATATATATATATATATATATATATACACACACAAGAAAATAGAGACTAACGAAGAGGTGGGAGCTTCTGCGGCTCATTAATCAAGGGTCCTCCATCAATCACGTCACCACTCTGCCTGGCGAATCATTATTGACTTTAATAAACACGCACTGCCACTCACCGCAACAATGATTGTCATTTACCACAACAAAGCCCTCATATCCTTCATGGATATCCTTCCACATCTCGCATATACTAACATGGAAGTTAACCAAGATATCCAAAGTTAATCAAGATATCTAAAGTTAACATATACTACAATGGAAGATAACAATGTTGGATTTGTTATGACCATCTAACTGCTGTCTGGTCACTCGTGTCACAAGGTATATACGTCAACTACCCTCAGACAATTACGCATATATTGACTATTACCGACATTAATGTCAGTATCTGACATGTATATCTAACAACCAACTGGCTGAATTAATTTTCTTATACAGAGAAATATATATATATATATATATATATATATATATATATATATATATATATATATATATATATATATATATATATATATAATATATATATATATATATATATATTATATATATCCACAGAGAAAATCCACAGAGAAATATGAAATGAGGTGAACGTTTCGGCTTTGTTAAAGCCTTTGTCAACACCAGACTGACTAAGGAGAAGGGAGAAGGGGGAGAATATAATATTTTGTTCACTAATAGTACGATCAAATCCAACTTAATAAAAAACTCCCCTGATACAGCAGGTTGTGTGTATTCGATTCCCTGCAATGATTGCGATTCTGTGTACCTTGACAAACAGGAAAGTCCTTACAATTGCGGTTGTCACAACATGCTTATAGTATTAGAACTGCCCAAACGTCTAATGCATTGTATCTACATACGAGTTTATGCGATCACAATATTAACTGGAATGGGGCAAAAAGCATTACCAATTGTGGGGATTTCGTGGAACGGAATTTGATTGAGTCTGCTCTAATCAGTGTCCAAATCTTCTTAACGTTAGTACTGGAATGTACAAACTTGATCCATTTTTAAGTTATAATATTGCACAACAATTTAAGAAACAACTCTGATAGAGAGGCTTACAATGTCTCATTATAATGTATATTCATATATTGTGTGTTCATGAGGCTTTTCTTTAATCTTTCATCCTTATTCTCTGACCGCTTAATCCTCTTTTTTTCATTCTAAGCTAAGCTATACCTGTTTTTGGTTAATTACACCTGACCAACCTAGGGATGGGTTGGTCAGGTGTCGGCCTATATATTCTCCCCCTTCTCCTTCTCCTTAGTCAGTCTGGTGTTGACAAAGGCTTAACAAAGCCGAAACGTTCACCTCATTTCATATTTCTCTGTGGATTTTCCGCATAAAATGATCAGTGTTTTGTGATCGTCAATTGCATATATATATATATATATATATATATATATAATATATATATGTCGTACCTAGTAGCCAGAACTCACTTCTCAGCCTACAATTCAAGGCCCGATTTGCCTAATAAGCCAAGTTTTCCTGAATTAATATATTTACTATAATTTTTTTTCTTATGAAATGATAAAGCAACCCTTTTCTCTATGTATGTCAATTTTTTTTATTGGAGTTAAAATTAACGTAGATATATGGCCGAACCTAACCAACCCTACCTAACCTAACCTATATTTATAGGTAAGGTTAGGTTAGGTAGCCAAAAAAAGCTAGGTTAGGTTAGGTAGGTTAGGTAGACGAAAAAACATTAATTCATGAAAACTTGGCTTATTAGGCAAATCGGGCCTTGAATAGTAGGCTGAGAAGTGCGTTCTGGCTATTAGGTACGACATTATATATATATATATATATATATATATATGTCGTACCTAGTAGCCAGAACTCACTTCTCAGCCTAATATGCACGGCCCGATTTGCCTAATAAGCCAGTTTTCATGAATTAATGTTTTTTCGTCTACCTAACCTACCTAACCTAACCTAACCTAGCTTTTTTTGGCTACCTAACCTAACCTTACCTATATATATAGGATAGGTTAGGTTAGGTAGGGTTGGTTAGGTTCGGTCATATATCTACGTTAATTTTAACTCCAATAAAAAAAATGACCTCATACATAGTGAAAAGGGTTTGCTTTATCATTTCATAAAAAAAAAATTATAGTAAATATATTAATTCAGGAAAACTTGGCTTATTAGGCAAATCGGGCCTTGAATAAAGGCTGAGAAGTGAGGTTCTGGCTACTAGGTACGACATATATATATATATATATATATATATATATATATATATAATATATACTATATATATATTAGGTATTTTTGGTTACATTAAATTAGCAACCCGTCCTCAGACCAAAGACGGAAATATGCACAGTATGCTAATATATAACAATATTAATTTATATTAGAGTAAATTCCTATTTTAAATGAACAACATGTTAAAATTTATACATGTGTCTTTGGGGTCGACCGCTGGATGGACTGGACTTGGTCTGAGGACGGGTTGAAACAAGAGGAATGGCAGCTGGGTTAACGAGCATTTGACCATTGTTTATGAGGAATGGCAGCTGGGTTAACGAGCATTTGACCATTGTTTATGAGGAATGGCAGCTGGGTTAACGAGCATTTGACCATTGTTTATGAGGAATGGCAGCTGGGTTTAACGAGCATTTGACCATTGTTTATGAGGAATGGCAGCTGGGTTTAACGAGCATTTGACCATTGTTTATGAGGAATGGCTGCATCAACGCCCTCTAGACTTCAAGGCTAACACAACCCGTCCTCACACTAGGCTGGTTAAAGCGGCGGCCGTCCTCCCCAGACGCATTCATTAATTTCAACATACTGGGTATTAAAAATTGGTTTCTTCTCATATATAAATTGATATAATTATACATAAAAATTCTATGTACAGTTAAGCTTAGGTTAGGTCAGGTGTTTAGGTTCTGTTGGCGATTATTTGTATTTGTAGTACGTGGGTGAAGCATTTACAACGTTGTGGTTCGAACAAAATTCGTCAGTGAAGCACTTGTTCCGGAAGTGTTCGAACAAAATCAGTAGTGAATCGTATGTGATAAACAGCTGGGGTTTGGCGGGTGCATGGAATTACTTTTGGGTCTTTGTTTGGAGGACGGGCTAATTTGAAGTACTGTACGTTGGTGAAGCATTTATAGAATTGTGGTTCGAACAGAGGACGTGAGCGAAGTCCTTATTCCGGAAGTGTTCGAACGTCATCAGTTGTGAGTCGTGTGTAAACCGCGTTTCATTCATAAACAGAGGGTTTGGCGGCTGGATTAACGAGCTTGAATCTTTGTATGCGAGGACGGGCTGGCTAACAAGATTTACGATCCACGAGTCTTCAAAGGAGTATTGAAGATTGAAAAGATTTCCGGAATAATGAGACTCCATAGCCCACGAGAGCTCAGGCATCACACAAGAAATGTATTAAAAAAAAATTTACACACAGGAGAAAAAAATATTTAACGCAACCTGAATACTAATCATTATTGTTGTAAGCGGCACGAAATATTATTTATTTTTAACTTGAGCTTATGAGTTTTAAGTTCATTTTAATACAAAAAATTCTTGAAAAACCTTCAAGAACTTAAAATGCTGTTTCGGGCAGCGGGGAGAGACGAGTGGTCTTCCCTTCCAGGCCGAGGGCCCCTTCAAACACAACTAGAGGTGGTAACCCCTATATATTTTGATATATTTATATATATATATATATATATATATAATCTATAATATATACATATATATATATTATATATATATATATATATATATATATCTATAATATATATATATATATATATATTCTGTGTATGTGTGTATATACACACATAGAAGTATAAAGTTCACATCACTAGGAAAATTTAAATAGTATGCTCTTCAACAGAGCAGCTTAATAATATAATACAAAATGCTTTCACTTAAGCTGCTATCGACACTCTCCATAATAACGTATCGGAAATTTCTGCAGCGAAATTACCTTATAGAAAAAAATTACAGTTTAAGCCACTTTGGAAAATTTACCTTATCGAAACTAGTCCTAAAAATCTGCAGAGAAATAAAATTAAGAAATATTTTTTTTACGAGTAAAATATACTTATTACAATTTTTTTTAGCTTGGAAGCGTAATTGATTTGGGCGACTGTCAGAAATATTGTATAATGATATGTGAAACATCAATTATCTATACAATTCTGTGTATAAACGACGAATACAATACAAAAATACAAATACGAATACAATACAATATATTTGGCGGTAACGTAACAGTTCTGGAGTCACCTAAGACCATTTCTGGAGCTAGAAATATAGTCAAGAAAAATCTAAAAAATTATAGTTCAATTATAAATTAAACCAACATTATAGTCAATAATGAGAATTCTATCTAGAGTGAAAAAGATAAATCAAAAGGAATAATATAATAAGTGATTAGTTAATTAATTGTGCACACTTAGTAGTATAGTTATTGGCGAGTTTGTATAATAATCTGGTAATTTTATTTATTTGTCGAATTAAAAGGGAAAGTTATACGGACTTTGACCGGTTGTTTGAGTGTTTTGCTCATTGCCTACTCTTAAGAGTGCAAGATGACATTTGGTGCATCTGATCAATTTATGATACAGTAGATAGGTTTCCCCCGGCGGTGGCCGGGTACACCCTGTTTTATTTGTTCTTTCTGACTCACTGTTTCTGTCTCCTTTGCATGTCTTTGCATTTCGCTATCTCTCTGTTATTTTTTTCCTGTCTGACTGACTTTCTTTCTCTCTCAAAATCTGCCTCTCGATCCTGTAAGAAGCAAGGTTGTCGTTTTATAACGATCAAAGTGACTTTTGGGAGAGTAGGTCTCTGGAAGAGGTCTCTGGGAAGGGTCTCTGGGAGAGGTCTCTGGGAGAGGTCTCTGGGAGAGGTCTCTGGAAGAGGTCTCTGGAAGAGGTCTCTGGGAGAGGTCTCTGGGAGAGGTCTCTGGGAGAGGTCTCTGGGAGAGGTCTCTGGGAGAGGCCTCTGGGAGAGGTCTCTGGGAGAGGTCTCTGGGAGAGGTCTCTGGAAGAGGTCTCTGGAAGAGGTCTCTGGAAGAGGTCTCTGGGAGAGGTCTCTGGAAGAGGCCTCTGAGAGAGGTTTTTGGGAGAGGCCTTGCGAGTGGTATTTTAAGCTACGTGTGGCACTGCTACTGCTAATTGTATTAATTTTCCAGAGATCAATACGTAATGTTCTGAAGTACAGTAAAGAAAAATTTATTTTATCAGTTTTTAATGGGAGCCTGTAAACCGGAGCCTGTAAACCGGAACCTGTAAACCGGAGCCTGTAAACCGGACCCGGCACCCGTAGAAAAACGGTCGTGGAGGTTAGTGTGTGACCGATACAGGCTATTCCTTCTTGAACTGTGGTGAACCAGAGCCGTCCATGATGGGCACGTACCCCACACGAATCACGGTGCAA
>NW_025551727.1:0-46951 GCF_020424385.1 Procambarus clarkii
ATTTGATGGTTACAAGATATACATGGGTTGATACAAAAATAATAATGCAAAAAGGTGCTTAAAGGTTATGGATCTCTTGAAAAACACAACAATGGGAAACATTGATGAATGTCACAGACGGGTTCGATCATTGTTGCAAGTCAAACACTTCTTCGAATTCCTCTGAAGTTGGACTAGTGCCCAAGACGCAACAGGCATTTCCCCTCTGAATCGCAACACTGAGGCGCTGGAACAAGAAACTTTTTGCTCTCTGGTCTTTTGTAGCGCTGATCAATTTGTCCCCCAATTCCTTCAGGAACTTCAATGCACATTTTCCCCACGAACCGAGGGTCTCCGAGCCGATCGGAACAAAGCTGTAGCAGTGTGCTAGACCTCTGTATTTAATAATTTTCTGCGATTCCCTGAAAGAAGCAGCACCACCGCTTTCACGTGTGCTGTAGTGGAGGTAGGTACTGGCCAGTGTGGCAGCGCACGTGTAGTCCCATACCACTTGCTTACCATCCTTCCAAGGTAGCAAGGTGACCCCATCAGGGCGCTTCTGAGGGTCGTTAGGTCTGGATAAGTGTGGTTCTCTTTGTGCCGGGCAGCGGGCTGTGGCGAGGCTCCTCTTGATGATGTCGTTGACTTCTTCATGTCGTGCGATTTTACCCTGTGATTTACGACATACCATACCATGACGACCATATTGGTCTGCCATCGCAGTTCCGCAGATGCACCTATGTTCGGTGAGGATCGGGGCGGCAAGGCGAAGGGCAACTCCAATGCGGAGAGCGTCATGACTGAGGCGAGTTCCCAGGGCTGCATTGGGCACAGCAAATAAAAAATCCCCGGCGTGGGGTGCTGTTACAGCTAGGAGGCGGGCTTTGTTTTCAGCATCAGCGTTGTCAATCATTGCTGTGACAGTCTTTTCCATTATGGGGCTATCCCAGTGGGCCTGCTTGTGGTCTTTTGGGACTTGTGGTCGGGGTTGAGGGTGTGCAATGGTGTCCCATTGTCTGGCTGCTTCGATGAACGTTTGATCATGAGTTCCCGCTGTCTCTCTCAAACGCTCTGGTAGGATCTGCCCTACCAATTCGTTGGCTGCTGTACATGAGGATAAGAATGCTGGAAGTGCTACCTCAGTTGCCTTTCGTATGCCTATCCCTCCAAATCTCACTGGTAGTGTTGCTTGGTCCCACTGACTGTCATCTAAATCTAGGTTGAGCGCCTTCCTGAATATTGACCTGAGGAGCTCATCATATTGATTTAGAAGTGGGTTGCCAAAAGTTGGTGCACACCTTAAGAAGTATGTTAGCCTGGGCAAGGTAAGGCACTTTGTGAGAAGGTAGAGGGCATCGTGGGAGTCCAAGTCCCCAATTCTCTCTTCCATCCTCTTTAGGTCTCTAAACTTTTCGTCAAGGACTGCAGCAATGGCATTGTGGCCCAGAGGTGCTCCGAGTAGTGTGCTGTCGGTAGGTTTAACGACTGAGGCTTCTGGTAAAACTGATTATATATATATATATATTGTGACAATAATCTCCTTCAAGAGATTGAGCCTGCTCTTCCCTCTACAAATACGTCGCAACAAACTATATAAAACTACTAGGGAAGAAATGTCCAACAACGACAACAACACCAGCAAGGTTTGCCAGCGAGCAAAACGTATGCAGCCAGAGACACCTGTTCAGACTCAAACCGCCAAACTACCTGTTGATCGCTACCGGCTCCGCTGATTGGTTGCCGGTCTGGCTGCAACTGCACTCGCCCCCCCCATACTACTTGATGTCTGGGGTCGCCACGACCTCAGACCTCAGAATATTCAGTGCCTTCGCAGTTACCACTCCTCCCGGCTAGACGTTAGCGTATACTGAGAGAGGTGGTAGCTTAAAGCCAATATTCCAGCACCTTACCTTTAATTTTGTATTGCACTTCTTGTTATTTTGTCTTAACGTAACTTTTCATTGTGTCATTTAATTATTCTTATTATTTTGATTGATTGATTTTATTATACAAATTTGTTTGTCCATTTTTTCATTTTTTGATTTATTTAACGTAATTAAAATTTCATTGTTAAAGTTTACTTGTGTTTTGTGTGTCTTCTCCTTACCTTACCACAGACGAAGTTCCAGTTTTTCTATTTTTTTTATAACTATGTGACGAGGCCATACCCCTAGCCTTAAACAGCCGAACACCAACGCGTTACCGTCACAAGTTATATGGGGGCCTGTCCTAGGAGCTTCACTCAGGTACTGGTGCCAAGTGGTAATTTATGGTAAGCGTATTTAACTTTGTTAACGTAGCTTTACTATTTTTCATATTCAATTTCATTTTTTATAAGGTGCGGTGTATTGTGCATTACGATAGTAACATATAGTGAAGGTGAGACAACTTTGGATTACGTGGTGACTGTAGGCCGCAGTCATACTCTTAATTGGTCATCTCTCCCTCCTTGTTATTACTCGTGTTTACCATCTATGTCCCTTGAATATTTCTCATTTTGACAGATCATCATATTGGTACCCTGGTACTGTGGTCTGCCCCGGGTCAAGAGTACCCAATCTTCTGCAATCTGACTGTAGGAGGACAAAGAGGGCCATCGTTCCTCTAGCTCGAACTTTAGTTGCTGAATTGGGACCTCAGCAGCAGTTCTCGTCACCAGTTGACACCTCGCACCCCTACACGTCAGTCAGAGATGATGATACATACAACGGTAGGGAATTAGCTTACTTTTCAGAGCACAAAAGTTCGCTAATTCTGTAAGTATCATATTAAATTCAGTAGGAAAAACTTGCTTTATGTCCTATAGAGACTTGGCAAGGTATGCCTACATCCTTGGACTACCAATTTTACTTTTGAAGCATTTAACTGTTTCATTTGTTTTCGAAACTCTGTTTCATTTGTTAGTAGGATTTTCTTGCCCTTATCCTCTTACATGAGTACCGGGTACAAGATTTCCTGCGCCCTTGATTTAATTTAATCATTTAACATCTTTTACTTAACTTTAATTGTTAAAGATCCCACAGGATAGGTACCAGTTGCCACGTTGTCCTGTTTCTGACATTCACTATTGAATATTCGTGTATCTTTATTTGCTAATTTCACCATGTTTCGTCTCCAAGCTTTCCGTGCAAATCCAGCAGGTGAAATAGGGACTTTAAGTCGTGCCAAGAAGACTGAATTACAAACTCTTGCACATGAGTATCAACTAGAAGTTCCCTACCAAGCCAACAAAAATGACCTACACAACCTGTTGCTGGATTACTATTTAGAGCAAGGTAAGATAGACTCTGAAACTCATGAAACTTACTATATTGCAGAGAAAACTGATTTGGCAACGATGAAACTCAAACTAGAGCTGGCCAAGATTGAGCGTGAGCAGCAAAGGGAAGCAGCTGCCATAAGAAGAGACGAACAAGAACGCGAGGCCGCTTTGAGGAGAGACGAACAAGAACGCGAAGCTGCTTTGAGGAGAGAAGAACACGAACGTGAGGTCGCATTACTCCGTGAACGTGAACGAGTACAGCTTGAAACACTCCAGGAGCGGGAACGCGTACAGCTTGAAACCAAACAACGCGAGTTGGAGATGCAACGCGAACATGACAAGCAACAAGCGACTCTGGCTCTAGAGTGTCGTCAACGCGAAATCGCCTTGGAAACTTCACACTTCACTCAACGCCAACAAGCTACTGCCAATCTTCCCGTCAGTTTTAATATATCACATGCAAGTAAGTTAATGCCATCCTTTGTAGAAGCAGAAGTTGATGTGTTTTTCACCACCTTTGAAACCCTTGCTAATCAACTCAGTTGGCCTGTCGACCAATGGGCCACACTTCTCAGAGTCCATCTTACAGGTAGAGCTGCAGTCACACTCAGTACTTTGGCGTCTGAGAATGACTACCACACTCTGAAACAAGCAGTGTTGGACGCCTACCTACTTTCCACCGAAAGTTATAGAAGGAAATTCCGTGACCACCTGAAGGCAAGTACCACTACCTTCCTTGAGTTTGCTAACACGAAACGGAGGTATTTCATGAAATGGCTGGAAGCAGCACATGTCTCTACTTTTACAGAACTCGTCAACCTGATGCTTGTTGAAGAATTCTTGAGGCGTGTGCCGCCTCCTGTCCGCCTCTACTTAGCAGATAAAGAAGAAACCGACTACCTGAAGTGTGCTAAGTCGGCTGACACTTACAGCCTCATCCACCGGCTGACACCCGAACCATCCTCCAGTAAGAAGTCGTGGTACAGTTACGAGAAGGTGAGCCCCGATCAAGCTGGTTCACAACTGTACTGCAAGTATTGTAGACTCTATGGACATACCATAGACAAGTGTGGTAAGTCTCAATACAAGGGAATCACTGACCAACAAAAACCCAAACCAACTCCTCCTAAGTCCGGTAAGCCTGTGATGAATGTTGGTGTTGAGGTTAATGATCTTTCTCTTTTCAGTAACCACCTGTATACTGGAACTGTCTCTGCCAACGGTTCAAATCCGGAGGGACGTTTCAAATTGAAGATCTTGAGGGACACAGCGGCTCTACAATCGATCATCTTGAAGTCGGCTGTGCCCAACATCACCTACACCGGAGAAACTGTCTTCATCACTGACCTCACTGCTACCACTCCATACCCTCTCGCCAGAGTCCACCTGGATTGTCCCTACGTGAACGGGGAAGTCCAAGTCGCCGTCAGGGAAAAGCCTTTTCCCATGCCTGGAGTGCAACTTCTCCTAGGCAACGACTTGGCAGAAGACCTGCAACCGACCAACCTGATCGTCATGGACAAACCCCAGGTGTGTAACTCTGTGCCAATAAACCCTATTCTAGAGTATGTTCCAGCAGAGGTTCAAGAGAGTGATGAAGGTTCTCCTCCTGTTCTCGTGACCACCCGTGCACAAGCCGCACGTCCACAGCCAGCTGATTCTACTGCTACCGCTGTCCCTCAAGACCCTCAGAAACTCCCCCCGCATCTGACCAAGTTGGAGTTCCGTAAGTTGCAGAGGGATGATCTTACTTTAACACCATTGTTTTTCCAGGCTGAGACTCAACCCGACAGTATTCCTGGGTTCTTCCTAGAGAACGACTTGCTCTACCGCAGATATAGCCCAGTAAACTGAAGGAGGAGGACGATTGGGCCAACATCGAACAACTTGTGATTCCCACCAGCCTGCGGCCCACTATTCTACACCTGGCCCACGGAGCACTCTCCCACTACGGCTTCAACAAGACTTACCATGGAATTCGTCAAGACTACTACTGGCCAGGTATGGTAAATAACGTCAAACAGTACGTAAAACAGTGTCATACATGTCAGATGGCAGGCAAACCGAACATCTCCATTCCCAGAGCGCCACTGATTCCCATACAGGTGCCTGCGGAACCTTTCCACAGACTCATAATAGACTGTGTTGGTCCTTTACCTCTGAACCAGTTCAGGTAACGCCTACATCCTAACCATCCTGTGTCCTACCACCAGATTTCCCATAGCAGTTCCAGTGAAGAACATCACGGCTGCTACGGTTATAAAACATCTATTGAAGATCTTCACTCAATACGGATTTCCCAGGGAGATTCAAAGCGACTGTGGTACCAACTTCACCAGTGATCTCTTCAAAAGGACACTGGAGGAGTTCAACATCAAACAGGTATTGTCCAGCCCCTATCATCCTACTTCACAGGGTTCTCTTGAACGTAGTCATCAGACCATCAAAGCACTCTTGAAAAAGTTTTGTAGTGAAACCTCGAAGGATTGGGATAAGCAGATTGACCTTATAATGTGTATTTTCAGAAGTCTCCCCAATGAGTCCCTAGGAGTATCTCCTTATGAGATGCTCTACGGCCGTAAGTGCCGTACTCCCCTTAAGGCTTTCAAAGACTCTCTCCGAGATGCCACCTTCAGTGAGCATCAGAATGTGCCCCAGTTTCTTCAAAACCTTCAACACATTCTAGAGAGAGTCCACCGTTTTGCCCATAATAATCTATTGAAAGCCCAGGTGAGAATGAAGACTCATTACGACCAGACCAGCAAAGTAAGAAAATTCAAGCCGGGAGACTTCGTCCTTGCATATTTCCCTATCCCAGGTTCACCTTTACAAAACAGATTTTCAGGGCCCTACTGCGTCAAAGAGTGCAGGAATAATAACAACTACGTAATAGAGACTCCAGATAGGCGGCGGAAGACCCAGCAATGCCACGTCAACCTCCTGAAGCAATATAATGGTACTCCTCCCACTGTCCTGACTAACTATTCCACCTTCACAGATCCCTACATCCACAGTGAGACCTTCCCAGCTTCTCCTCCCGAAAGCACTGACAAGGAGTCAGCGCTTTTTAATTCCGAAATCCTTAATGATCTTCCCAAATGCTTTCAGGATAATAATCGTGCTCCATTGCCGTCTTCTAATTCCACTCTCACCTCGTCAGATAAGCCCTGCATCCTCCATGTCGACGCCAATGGTACCGACGTTGGTGGTGTCGTGATGCAGCAACGAGGCGAGAAGAATACACCTGTCAGCGACTACTGCTACAAGGAACTACGGAACAATTGGCAAGGAGCTACTCTTCCTCATCCTGAAGCTTCAGCACTTCACTCCACACCTGAAAAGTGCTCGGTCCACCATCAATACGGACCACACCACCCTACACCTCCTGCAGCACGCCCACTTCTCATCTCAACGTCTTCTACTATGGGCTTGCTACCTGCAGAAATTCAACCTGGAGACACGCTATACCAAGAGTCTGACAACATCTTAGCCCATGATCTCTCCAGAGTTTATGAAGTAGAAGCAACTCCATCTAATACTGCACCACATAACGACGTACTTCTTCCAGAACCACAGGCTTCGGGGGAGAGTTGTGACAATAATCTCCTTCAAGAGATTGAGCCTGCTCTTCCCTCTACAAATACGTCGCAACAAACTATATAAAACTACTAGGGAAGAAATGTCCAACAACGACAACACCAGCAAGGTTTGCCAGCGAGCAAAACGTATGCAGCCAGAGACACCTGTTCAGACTCAAACCGCCAAACTACCTGTTGATCGCTACCGGCTCCGCTGATTGGTTGCCGGTCTGGCTGCAACTGCACTCGCCCCCCCCATACTACTTGATGTCTGGGGTCGCCACGACCTCAGACCTCAGAATATTCAGTGCCTTCGCAGTTACCACTCCTCCCGGCTAGACGTTAGCGTATACTGAGAGAGGTGGTAGCTTAAAGCCAATATTCCAGCACCTTACCTTTAATTTTGTATTGCACTTCTTGTTATTTTGTCTTAACGTAACTTTTCATTGTGTCATTTAATTATTCTTATTATTTTGATTGATTGATTTTATTATACAAATTTGTTTGTCCATTTTTTCATTTTTTGATTTATTTAACGTAATTAAAATTTCATTGATAAAGTTTACTTGTGTTTTGTGTGTCTTCTCCTTACCTTACCACAGACGAAGTTCCAGTTTTTCTATTTTTTTTATAACTATGTGACGAGGCCATACCCCTAGCCTTAAACAGCCGAACACCAACGCGTTACCGTCACAATATATATATATATATATATATATATATATATATATATATATATATATATATATATATATATATATATATATATATATATATTAAATATGACCGAAAAAGTAAGATTAATAATTCTAACACGAATTTTCTCGATCTTTCGTACGTTTCTTTTCACTGTTGGTGGTAATTCAAAAATCAATTCTCCAAAATTCATTTTTATTTCTAGTCTGACGCGGCACTTGAGCGCGTTTCGTAAAACTTATTACATTTTCAAAGACTTTAGCTTACACATACACAACTGAATAGAACTTACGGTCGCCATGGGTTCTCCCCTAGGTGTCCTGTCTGCAAACTTCTACATGGGTACCATCGAGCAAAAAGTCTTAGTCGACATGAACTTGAAACCGGCCATATACTGCAAGTAGTGCCTCGCAGACGTCGAGCCACCTGCTATCACTGTATCTATTGATGATTTCTGTGTTGTTTGCTAAGATTTCTCTGGTGATGGTTTGGTTGTGGGAAGAGGCTATATGTTCTTTAATGGAGCCCTGTTGCTTATGCATCGTTAAACGGCTGGAAAGAGATGTTGTTGTCTTGCCTATATACTGAGTTTTTTGAGGCTTACCATCCCCAAGAGGGCATTTGAAGGCATAGACGACGTTGGCCTCTTTCAAAACGTTCTGCTTTGTGTCTGGAGAGTTTCTTATGAGTATGCTGGCCGTTTTTTTGGTTTAATAGTAAATTGTCAGTTGTATCTTCTGATTTTTGTCTGTAGGGATAACGTTTCTACTGACAATATCTTTCAGGACCCTTTCCTCCGTTTTATGGGCTGTGGAAAAGAAGTTCCTGTAAAATAGTCTAATAGGGGGTATAGGTGTTGTGTTAGTTGTCTCTTCAGAGGTTGCATGGCGTTTCACTTTCCTTCTTATGATGTCTTCCATGAAACCATTGGAGAAGCCGTTGTTGACTAGGACCTGCTTTACCCTACAGCGTTCTTCGTCGACTTGCTTCCATTCTGAGCTGTGGCTGAGGGCACGGTCGTCATAAGCATTAACAACACTCCTCTTGTACCTGTCCGGGCAGTCACTGTTGGCATTCAGGCACATTCCTATGTTTGTTTCCTTAGTGTAGACTGCAGTGTGGTAAACTCCGCTCCTTTCCATGACTGTTACATCTAGAAAGGGCAGCTTCCCATCCTTCTCCATCTCGTAAGTGAAACGCAACACAGAATTCTGCTCAAATGCCTCCTTCAGCTCCTGCAGATGTCTGACATCAGGTACCTGTGTAAAAATGTCGTCAACATACCTGCAGTATATTTCCGGTTTCAAGTTCATGTCGACTAAGACTTTTTGCTCGATGCTACCCATGTAGAAGTTTGCAAACAGGACACCTAGGGGAGAACCCATGGCGACCCCATCTACTTGCTTATACATGTGTCCATCCGGGCTCAAGAAGGGTGCCTCTTTAGTACAAGCTTGGAGTAGTTTCCTTAGACTGTTTTCTGGTATGTCAAGAGGAGTACAGGCCGGATCACGGTACACTCTGTCGGCTATCATCCCGATTGTTTCATCCATAGATATGTTGGTAAACAGAGATTCTACGTCCAACAGGCTCTTATCCCTGTGGCCCGTGTTCCCCGCAGCAAGTCAACAAGTTCTTTTGGAGACTTCAGGCTGAAGGTGCAAGGGACATAAGGAGTCAGCAAGCCGTTGAGTCGTTTCCCCAGTCTGTACGTGGGTGTGGGTATCTGGCTGATGATTGGCCGAAGTGGGTTTCCAGGCTTGTGTGTCTTGACATTTCCATACGCATATCCAGGTTTATATTCCCCAATAATCTTTGGTAGGTGGAGTCCAGATCTCTTGGATATATTTATATATATATATATATATATATATATATATATATATATATATATATATATATATATATATATATATATATATATATATATATATATATTATTAAATATGACCGAAAAAGTAAGATTAATAATTCTAACACGAATTTTCTCGATCTTTCGTACATTTCTTTTCACTGTTGGTGTTAATTCAAAAATCAATTCTCGAAAATTCATTTTGTTTTCTAGTCTGACGCGACACTTGAGCGCGTTTCGTAAAACTTATTACATTTTCAAAGACTTTAGTTTTTCACATACACAACTGAATAGAACTTACACATCTCTGATTTGTTTATATCTACATTTGAGTGAGGTGGATGGGGTGAGGTGGTATTAATAAGGTATTAATTTCATCAACACAAGACAGAACACCAAACAATGGGTATTGAATGGAAGTGATTGTAGAAAGCCTATTGGTCCATATTTCTTGATGCTTCTATATTGGAGCGGAGTCTTGAGGTAGGTAGAATATAGTTGTGCATTAATTGGCAGTTGATTGCTGGTGTTGACTTTTTAATGTGTAGTGCCTCGCAAACGTCAAGCCGCCTGCTATTGCTGTATCTATCGATGATTTCTGTGTTGTTTACTAAGATTTCTCTGGCGATGGATTGGTTGTGGGAAGAGATTATATGTTCCTTAATGGAGCCCTGTTGCTTATGCATCGTTAAACACCTAGAAAGAGATGTTGTTGTCTTGCCTATATACTGGGTTTTTTGGAGCTTACAGTCCCCATGAGGGCACTTGAAGGCATAGACGACGTTGGTCTCTTTTAAAGCGTTCTGCTTTGTGTCTGGAGAGTTTCTCATGAGTAGGCTGGCCGTTTTTCTGCTTTTATAGTAAATCGTCAGTTGTATCCTCTGATTTTTGTCTGTAGGGGGAACGTTTCTATTAACAATATCTTTCAGGACCCTTTCCTCCGTTTTATGAGCTGTAGAAAAGAAGTTCCTGTAAAATAGTCTAATAGGGGGTATAGGTGTTGTGTTAGTTGTCTCTTCAGAGGTTGCATGGCGTTTCACTTTCCTTCTTATGATGTCTTCGACGAAACCATTGGAGAAGCCGTTGTTGACTAGGACCTGCCTTACCCTACAGAGTTCTTCGTCGACATGCTTCCATTCTGAGCTGTGGCTGAGAGCACGGTCGACATATGAGTTAACAACACTCCTCTTGTACCTGCCTGGGCAGTCGCTGTTGGCATTTAGGAACATTCCTATGTTCGTTTCCTTAATGTAGACTGCAGTATGGAAACCTCCGCTCTTTTCCTTGACTGTTACATCTAGAAAGGGCAGCTTCCCATCCTTTTCCATCTCGTAAGTGAAACGCAGCACAGAACTCTGCTCAAACGCCTCCTTCAGCTCCTGCAGATGTCTGACATCAGGTACCTGTGTAAATATGTCGTCAACATTTCTGTGTTGCGTTTCACTTACGAGATGGAGAAGGATGGGAAGCTGCCCTTTCTAGATGTAACAGTCATGGAAAGAAGCGGAGGTTTCCACACTGCAGTCTACACTAAGGAAACAAACATAGGAATGTGCCTAAATGCCAACAGTGACTGCCCAGACAGGTACATGAGGAGTGATGTTAACGCTTATGTCCACCGTGCTCTCAGCCACAGTTCAGGACGGAAGCAAGTCGACGAAGAACTCTGTAGGGTAAGGCAGGTCCTAGTCAACAACGGCTTCTCCAATGGTTTCGTTGAAGACATCATAAGAAGGAAAGTGAAACGCCATGCAACCTCTGAAGAGACAACTAACACAACACCTATACCCCCTATTAGACTATTTTACAGGAACTTCTTTTCCACAGCTCATAAAACGGAGGAAAGGGTCCTGAAAGATATTGTTAATAGAAACGTTATCCCTACAGACAAAAATCAGAGGATACAACTGACGATTTACTATAAAACCAAAAAAACGGCCAGCCTACTCATGAGAAACTCTCCAGACACAAAGCAGAACGCTTTAAAAGAGACCAACGTCGTCTATGCTTTCAAAAGCCCTCTTGGGGACTGTAAGCCTCCAAAAAACTCAGTATATAGGCAAGACAACAACATCTCTTTCCAGGTGTTTAACGATGCATAAGCAACATGGTTTCATTAAGGAACATATAATCTCTTCCCACAACCAAACCATCACCAGAGAAAACTTGGCAAACAACACAGAAATCCTCGATAGATACAGGCAATAGCAGGCGGCTTGACATCTGCGAGGCACTATACATCAAGAAGTCAACACCAGCAATCAACAGCCAATTAATGGACAACTATATTCTACCCACTTCAAGACTCCGCTCCAATATAGAAGCATCAAGAAATATGGGCCAATAGGCCCTCTGCAATTACTTCCATTCTTACCTTCAATACCCATTGTTTCGTATTCTGTCTTGTGTTGAAAGTTTGTTTTCACCTCATCCAAAACTGTTGTAACATATCACCCACACCTAAATGTAGGTATAAAAAATCGAAGATGTTTAAGCTCTATTCAGTAAAAATATATATTTATATTTATATATATATAATATAACGGGGTACTACCTCTGGTGCAATTGTAGGGATCCAAAGCCTCGAAGAAGAAAATAGTATATTCAGAGAAGACCTTGTGGATTCTCATTGAACAGTTATTTTCTTCTCCTCCCACCCTTTTTTCTTTTTTGTATAAATTTGATTACATTGTGTTACAGTTTACAGAAAACACACACACACACACACACATATATAAGAATCACTGTTCAAAGACCTCATTCAGCTCTTCGGATGTGGGATGTGTGCCCAAGATACAGTCTTGGGCACACATTCCAGCGCCTCTGTATCGCATTTCCTCTCTGGAATGCGACACAGAGGAACAGGGAACTGGCCGCTCTTGAGTCTCTAGTTTGACTGGTGAGTTCCTCACCTACCTCCTTTAGGAACTTAACTCTCAGGCACCCAGGGTCTCAGAGCCTATCAGCACAAACCTGTAACAACGTTCTAGGTCCCAGTACTTGCTGGTTTTCTGGGTCTCCCTGAAGGTGCTTCCCCCGCCTCCCTCAGCTGTACTGTGAGGTAGATAGGTATCAACCAATGTCGACGCACACGTGTAGTCCCTTACGAACTTTCTACCATCCCTACATGGCTGCAGGGTGACTCCATCTGGGCGTTTGTGACTGTTATCAGGTCTGCACAACTGAGGTTCATTTATTTGCTGGACACCCAGCTGTACTAAATTTCGCTTGATGATGTCAGTGACTGCTTCATGTCTGGTAAGACACAGGGAAAGATTGCAACAGATGAGAACATGGCTGCCGTATTGGTCTGCCCGTGCATAGGCGCAGATACACCGGTGTTCGGTGGAGATAGGGACGGCCAGGCGCAACACCAATACTTAGGTCCCGATAGTCCAGGCGGGTGCCCAAGGCGGAATTAAGGACACCCAACAGGAAATTCTGGGCAAGGGCAGCTGGCACAGCTATGAGGTGTGCTTTGTCCTTCCCAGAACCTGCCTCAGGCAATACTGTAGCAAAGCTCTCCACTATGGGGTTGTCCCATTTGCCCTGTTTGCCGTCGTTTTGAAAAATTGGTCGAGGTCGAGAGTTGGCAAGATTGTCCCACTTGCCGACTTCTTCCTCGAATTTGGGATGATAAATCTCAATGAATATTTTAGGTATTCTGGTAGTATTTCATTCACTAATTCACTTGTAGCACTGTTCAAGGATAAGAATGCCGGCAATGCTAATTGTGTCGCCTTTGCAAATACTTGTACACCCAAGTCTGACTGGAGCGTTGCTTGGGTCCACTGGTCATCTTGAAGGGAGAGGTTTAACACTTTCATGGTTATTGACTTTAGGAGTGTGTCATATTCTGTTAATTTTGGGCTGTCGAAGGAGGGAGCACACCTTAGGAAATAGGTCAGTCTGGGCAAAGCCAGGCACCTTGTGAGGAGGTACAAAGCATCGTGGGCATCCTAAGCCTATATTCTTCCCTCCGTCCTTCTTAGGTCGTTAAGGTTTTCTTCGAGGACTACCTCAATGGCACTCGAGCCCAGAGGTGGCCCTAGCAGCACACTGTTGGTGGGAGCGATCACTGGGGCTCCTGGCAATATGATTCGTACTGCATCTATGATTTGCTGGCTAGATGAGATGATTTCGCACTTTGATGAATTTAGGGCAGGGACACGATGGCACCCTGTGTCCTTCCAGAGTGCCATCGTCCAGGAACCAGATGTGGAGTTCGCTGGTCAACCTGCTCGTGACCTCTATAGCAGCCCTGCTGGACACGAACTTTATGTTCCCCAAACAACAGTGTAGATTCCCTTCTGTACTTTGCTGAAACGAAGGGGAGTAGACAAGGAAAACGTGTTCGAACTGTTTCCAGTACCACATCCCTTTTTACCTGGTTGAAGGCATATTTAAAGACGAATTTAATTAATGCATTATATTCAGGGAGGTGCTTAATATAGGTTGGTGCTGCATGAGCTGCTGCTTCACAGCCATGGGGGACACCAAAACCTAGTTGATGGGGTCGAAGCATCGTTGCAGGTTCCGTGCAGATGTTTGACAGCTGTCCTGGCAACGAGGCGCCGTAGTGTGTTACCCACGGCAATGGGTCCGACCCCACCATCCTTCTTCTTAAAGGGAAGCTCGGAAGAAGGGTTTAATTGTATCTGATATCAATCAAGAGAGACAGGTGTTGACAAACTTCGTGACCTCTGACAGTAGTGTCTCGGCAACTTCGCAGAGAACTGGGTTTGCCATCTCCTTGAAGTTCTGAGGTCTTACTCCAGTGTATCCCCCTGCTGAGCCTAGCGGAAAAGATATGATGGCTTTGTATTCCTCTGACTCTTGAAGAAATAGAGGTCCCAAGTCTGGGACATTTGTGCCCCGAGCAGTGGGTTCGCATGGTACTCTGGGAGGGTGCTTTACTCTGACCAACTGACCACCAGACAATTAAAAGTCATTGGAAGAGGAAGCTATTTTCCCCTCCAATTGCACCCAATTGCACTCAATTGCACCTAGTGCAATTGAGTGCAATTGGTGTAATGGGCTCCCGGTGGTCCATGCGAGAGCCCACGGTGGAATTAGTGAGGGACTGCCAACAGGAAGTCCCCGGTATGGGAGCTAGCACAGCTAACAGACACGCTCTGTCTTTCCCAGATGCTGCCTCCAGCAATGCTGGTGGCGATGTTTTCCACTATGGGGCTATCCAATTTGGCCTGTTTGCCGTCGTTTGGAAAAGTTGGTCGAGTGTGTGAGTTAGCAAGTGTGTCCCTTCCGCGAGTTTGGGATCATGAATCCCAATGGAATCTCTTAGGCATTCAGGTAGTATTTCACTCAATAATTCACTTGTAGCACTGGGTCGAGGATAAGAATGCCGGCAATGCTAACTGTGTCGCCTTGCGAATACCTATACCCCGAGTCTAACTGGGGAGCGTTTCTTGGTCATCTTGCAGGGAGAGGTTTAAAACTTTCATAGTTACTGACTTTAGGATTGAGTCATATTCCGTTAATTTTGGGCTGTCGAACGAGGGAGCACACCTTAATAAATAGGTAAGTCTGTGCAACGCCAGGCACCTTGTGATAGGGTACAAAGCACCGTGAGCATCCAAAGCCCATATTTTGCCCTTCATCCTCCTCCTCAGGTCGTTCAGCATTTCTTCGAGGATTACCTCAATGGCGCTCGAGCCTAGAGGTGCCCCTAGCAGCACACTGTTGGGGGAGCGATCACTGGGGCTCTTGGCAATATGGTTCGTACTGCATCTATGGTTGGTTGGCTAGATGAGATGGTTTCATCCTTTGATGGGTATAGGGTGAGTCCTAAGTCCTCTCCCTTAGATTTCTCTAGCTTTAGATCTCCTAGCAGGGACTTCTGTGTCCCTGCCAGGGTGCCATCGTCCAGGAATCAAATGTTGAGTTTTCTGGTCAACCTGCTTGTGACCTCTTTAGCTGCCATGCAGAAAACGAAAGGGAGAAGTAGGTTTCCCAGCTGGATACCTTCTGCGGAAACCACTTAATGTTTCCCAAACAACAGTGTCGGAACGTTACTGTACCCTGCTGAAACGAAGGAAAGTAGACAAGGAATACTTCTTCGAACTGCTTCTAGTAACACATCCCGTTTTACCTGGTTGAAGGCCTTTCTAAAGTCTAAATTAATTATGACTTATTTACTGGGAAGTGCTTAATATAGGCTCGTGCTGCATGAGCTACTGCTTCACAGCCATGGGGGATACCAAACCCTAGTTGAGGGGGGGGGGGGGTCGAAACATAGTGGTAGCTTCCCGTCCTGTTGTTTTCTGACAGCTGCCCCAGCAAAATAAATAAATAAATAAATAAATAAATAAATAAATAAATAAATAAATATATAAATATATAAATATATAAATATATATATATATATATATATATATATATATACATATATATATACCATATATATATACTATATATATATATATATATATATATATATATATATATATATATATATATAATATATATATATAAATATATATATAAATATAAATATAAATATAATAAATAATATAAATATATATATAAATATATATATACATATATATATAAATATATATATAAATATATATATAAATATATATACAAATATATATACAAATATATATACAAATATATACAAATATATATACAAATATATATACAAATATATATACAAATATATATACAAATATATATGCAAATATATATACAAATATATATACAAATATATATACAAATATATATCAATATATATACAAATATATATACAAATATATATATAAATATATATATAAAATATATATATACAATATATATACAAATATATATAATATATATATATAATATATATATGTATTATATATATATATAATGTATATATATTGTATATATATATATGTATATTATATTATGTTTTTTTTTTTTTAAAAAAAAAAAAAAAAAATTTTATATATGAATTATATATATGAATAAAATTTTTATATATATATTATTAATATATTATATTTTTTTTATTTTTTTATATATATTATATATTATATATATTTTTTTTTATATATATATTTATAAAAAAAAATTTTAAAAAAATTTTAAAAATAAAAAAAAAATTATTAAAAATTTTAAAATTTTTAAAAAAAAAATTTTTTTAAAATAAAATTTTATTTAAAAAAAATTTTTTTTAATTTTTAAAAATTTAACCCCAAAAAACCCCCCAAATTCCCCAAAAGGCCCGGGGTTGGGTTTAAAAAAATTTTTACCCCCCCGGGGGGGTAAAAATTTTTTTAAACCCAACCCCGGGCCTTTTGGGGGTTTTGGGTTGGTTTTCCCCCGGGGGTTTTTAAATTTTCCCGGGGCCCGGGGGGGGAAAAGGGTTTTATTTTTTTTTTTTTAAATTTAATTTTTTTTAAAAATTTTTTTTAAAAAGGGGGTTTTTTTTTTTTTTTTTTTTTTAAAATTAAATTTTTTAAATTATTTTAAATATATATATGTATTAATATATTTATATAATAAATTTTTATATATATATTATTATTTTTTTTTTTTTTTTTTTATTTTTTTATTTTATAAAAAAAAATATATATATTTATATTATATATAAATTTTTTGGAAAAAATTTTTAAAATTTTATTAATGGGTTTTTTTAAAAAATTTTAATTAATTAATTTTTTTACCCTTTAATTAAAAAAATTTAATTTTTTTTTAAAAAAATTTTAAAAAGGGGGTTTTTTTTTTTCCCCCCCTAAAACCTTTTTTAATTAATTTTTAAAAAAATTTCCCCCCAAAAAAAAATTTTTTTTTTAAAAAAAAAAAAATAAAAATTTAAAAAGGGGGGGGTTTGGGCCAATAAACCAAAATTTTTTAAAAAAAAATTTTTTTAAAAATTTTTTAATTTTAATAAGAAAAAATTTTTTTTAAAAAAAAATTTTATTTTAAAAGGGCCTTTTAAAAGGAAAAATTTTTTTAAGGCCTTTTTAAAATTAAAATTTTTTTTAAATTTATTTTTAAATTTTTTTTTTTAAATTTAAAAATTAATTTTAAAAAAATTTTTTTTTAAAAAATTTCCCTTAAAAACCCCCTTCCAAAAACCCCCTTTTTAAAATTTATTTTTTTTTTTTTTGGAAAAAAAATTTTTTGGTTGGGGTTTTTTTTTAAAAAAAAACTAAAATTGGCCAAAAAAAAAAAATTTTTTTTAGGTTGGAAAAAATTTAATTTTTAATTTTTTTAATTAAGGAAAAAATTAAAAAAAATTGGTTTTAAAATTTTTTAAAAAGAAAATTTTTTTAAATTTTAGCTTTTTTTTTTTTTATTAATTATAAAAAAAAAAAATATATATAAAAAAAAAAAAAAAAAAAAAAAAAAAAAAAATATTAATATTATATATATATATATTTTTTTTTTTTTTGGGTATATTATATATTATTAATTAATTATTTTTTTTATATTATATATATATATATATTAAAAAAATTTTTTTAATTTTTAAAAAAAATTTTTTAAATTTTAAAAATTTTTTTTCCCTTTTCCGAATTTTTTTTTATTTTTCCCATTTTAAAAAAGCCAACCCTTTTCCTTAATTAATTTTAAATTTTTTTTTTTTTAAAAAAAAAATTTTCCAAAAAAATTTTTTAAAATTAAAATTTAAGGAAATTTGGGGCCCCAAAAAAAAAAAATTTTTTTTTTAGGTAAAAAAAATTTAAAAAAAAATTTTTTTGGGGTTTAAAAGGGAAAAAAATTTCGGAAAAGGGGAAAAAAAATTTTTAAAATTTTTTTGGGGGGGAAAAAGGAAAATTTTAAATTTTAAAAATTTTTTTAAATTTAAATTTTAAAAATTTTTTTGCCTAAATTCCCCAATTTCCAAAATTTTTTTTAAAAATTTTTTTTAAAATTATTTTTGGGGGGTTTTTGGGGTTTTTAAAATTTTTTAAATTTTTTAAAAAAGGGGGTTTAATTGGAAAATTTTTTTTTCCCAAAAAAAAAAAAAATAAAAAAAATTTTTTTTAAAAAAAAAAAAAAAAAAGGGCTTTTTTAAAAAAAATTTTTAAATTTAAATTTAAAAATTTTTTTTAAAAATTTTTTTTTTTTTTTTTATATGTATATATATATATGTATATATATTATATAGTCTATATATATATGTATATATATCTATATATTGTATATATATATATGTATATATATATATATTATATATATTATATATATGTATATATATATATATTTTATATATATGTATATATATGTATATATATAGTATATATTATGAATATATATGAATATATAATATATATATATCTATATATATCTATATATATATATATATATATATATATATATATATATTATATATATTTACACATGGAAATAGTGAAATAACAGTCTGCCATTCTTGGATGTACTAATAGCAAAAACAGGAACCTTTTTAAGCACCAACGTATATACCAAGCCCACCAACATAGGATTATGCTTGAACGGTAGAAGTGAGTGCCCCCAAAGATACAAAGCCATTGTTCTCAATGCTTATATTCTTCGGGCGCTTACCCACTGCTCTGAATGGAGCAACGTGAGTAGAGAGTTTGAAAGAGTAACTTTAGTGGAATAAACTGGTTGAACAAAACAGGGAATACTGAAAGCAGAAGATTTTCTAGGAATTAATTGACGATTGCTTTCTTCACACAACACATTAAGGAAAACCAACGCGGGAAAATAATATTTTAGATTTAGTGTAACTAACAGGGAAACACAAATTAATGACATCGAAATAGTTAGTGAAGCTAGGGAACAGTGATCACAAAGAAATCAAGATTTAGCATAGAATGGAATAGGACCTGTAGGAGAAAATTATGTTAAAGTGCCAGATTTTCAAAAAGCTGATTTTAATAGCCAAAGAAAATTTTTTGGGTCAAATAGATTGGAAAGTCTTGGGTATGGGCCGGTCTTGGAGCGAGACATGAACCCAGCGACAGGTGACGTAAAAGGGGATTTCGATGTGGATTTAATATATAACATATTTAAGAATATTCTAAACAAAGCACAGGAACGTAGTATACCATACAAATTGAAACGATCGAATACTAATGACCCAAAGTGGATAACAAATAATTTAAAGAACCTTATAGGTAAAAAGAGAGCTTGGCACAAAAGGATTAAGAATGGGGAAGTCAGTTTGAACAGGAATTCATACAACTGGTTAGAAATGTTAAACAAGAGATTAGGAAAGCAAAAAGAAACTATGAAGTTCGCATAGCAGAGCAAGCAAAGACAAATCCTAAAGGTTTTTTTCAGTTATATCGAACTAGGACTAGGGAAAGGATAGGTCCCATTAAAATCTGGGAGACAGGTCAAATAACAAATAACGACAAGGAGATGAGTAGTATTTTTAGCAAATATTTTATATCTGTATTTACTAAAGAAGAACTTAACAATATGCCTTCAGCCGAACAAGTCTATGTGGGTGGGGATGAGGGACAGGTTGACTAGTTTAGCAGTTTACCAGGGAGGATGTAATTAAACAATTAGTAAAACTAAAACCAAAACAAATCCCTAGGGCCGGATGAAGTGTTTGCCAGGGTGCTTAAAGAATGCAAAGAGGAGCTTTCCGAGCCACTGTCTACCATATTTAATAAATCAATAGAGTAGGCAGAGTGCCAGAGTCATGGAAGGTAGCTAAGTGTGGTACCAATTTTTAAGAAAGGAGATAGATCACTTGTGTCCAAACTATCGGCCAATTAGCCTAACGTCTATTGTGGGAAAGTTACTTGAATCAATAATTGCAAATACAATTCGGTCTCCATCTTGAAAAAACATAAATTAATAAATGAGTCGCAAGATGGTTTTACAAATGGCCGTTCATGTTAACAAAATTTGCTAACTTTTTATTCCAGCATAGTTGAGGCAGTTGATAGTGGTAAGGATTGTGATGTTGTGTACCTTGACTTTAGCAAAGCTTTTGATACCGTGCCACATGAAAGACTAATTAAAAAAATAGAAGCTCATGGTATTGGGGGTGCTATATTAAGTTGGATTAGGGCATGGCTATTCCAAAGGAAACAGAGAGTTAGTATAAATGGGGTTAAGTCAGAGTGGGATAATGTTGTTAGTGGAGTACCTCAGGGCTCTGTCCTTTGACCTCTATTGTTTATAATATATATAAATGATTTAGATTCAGGTTTGAGTAGCAACATCTGCAAATTTGCAGATGATACAAAAATCGGTAGGGAAATCAACACGAAAGAAGACTCGCTATCACTTCAAGTTGATCTAAATAGGGTTTTAGAATGGTCAAAAGATTGACAGATGCAGTTTAATGCTGATAAATGTAAAGTTTTGAGGCTAGGTAATGATGATAGAGTTACAAGATACGAGCTAGATGGTGTCGAGATTGCGAAGTCGGATTGCGAAAGGGATCTGGGAGTTATGATTAATAAGAGTTTAAAACAAAAGGATCAATGCATGAATGTTCGTAATAAGGCGAATAGGACACTGGGATTTATTAATCGAAGCGTTAGTAACAAGACACCTGGTGTGGTTTTATCGTGACAGCTCTCCCCCGAAGCCTTCTCCTATTGCCTACTCGACTGCAGTGGAGTGTAGAATAGTAGGAGTGGATGAATCTACCCCGTGGACTCATGAAAGTGCGTCGGCGACGACGTTGTTGGAGTCTTTGATGAAATTGATGATGATGTTGAAGTTCTGCAGTTACAGGGCCCAGTAAAGCAGATGTTGGTTGGAGAACTGGGTCTGCTGCAGAAGCTGGAGAGGATGGTGGTTGAAGATGTTGAGGTAGCGCAGCAGGAGTCTGTGAAGTATGAATTTGGTGTAGGATCGAGCCTGCTGACTGGATCGACGAGAATGGTGATTCAAGGAGAGGGTGAGATTGTTCCTCTCATGCAAGACCAGCGTAGCAAGCGCTGATTGGAAGACTGGACTAGGAACCGAAGGAGATAGTGATACATGATGTTCACATGGTGACGCAGGATTCAGCGAAGTTTGGAGAGCTGATCCCGACGGAGGGTCAGAAGAATGTTAAAGTCCGAGGTGAGGTTGAAGTTGTAACCTGGTAGATTGGATGATTCGTTGTGTTGCACGTCGGGCAGGATATGGAGTGGCTCTTCTCTGATGACTGTAGCTATAGTTCATGATCACATCTCGCGGCGGTGTGATGGTGTTCCTATCGCCAGGGTGGAAGACTGAAGGTTTTCTAATACCTGGCAGGGTGAGAATGGAGTTAGTACTAGACAAGGATTTACGCCTTTCAAATGCAATGGAAGGCAAGTTTGTCTTACAGTATTTTAGTTGAGGGCTGGTAAAGTTGTCTGGAGGAGCACGTTTATTTGGATTTGGTTCGTAGAGAGAAGGATCTTTTCTGGTGTTGGAATGTTACGGCCCTCTCGGGACGCAACGGGGTTCCTACTCTGATGTTGTTAGAGGAAGATATATATCCGTTCCCAAGCCAGTAGTGGCTATCAAGGGATGTGATCCGTGACGCAAGTAACTTAAAGGGAGCAGGGAAAGAAAGTTAAGAACTTAATATTATAATTACCATCACCAAATAAATATATAAAAAGAGTACACAGGGGGAGGGGCATTAACACTATACAAGGGGATTATACACAATCGTTGTCTTCTGCTGAAGACTCTGGTGCAAAACTCTCGGTGCCGAGTCCTCGGTGCTTCTTCGTGGCCTCACAACGAATCCTTCTGAGAAGCTGAGCCTACCCTGGCCACAGGTCAGCCAAAACACAGGTCCACTGGGGGCACCGCCGTGGAGGCCGTCAACCACAAATCCAGCCGGTCTGCTGGCAGGTTCCGGACCCACAACGCTGGTCAGGCCACTCCACGGACGATATTAGGGGAACGCCCTAGACAGGAGCCTCGTGTGACACCACAAATCACTCTCCTGTCCTTGATACCCCAGTGGATGATCGTCTCCAACAGTCGGTCCCGGGTAATCCTTTCACTGCCACTCCACTGGCAGGCTAACACTCCACAGTGTTCTTCCGGGGGGAACGACTTCACAACGGCTGCAACAAGGTACAAGGTATGGAGACTGGCTGCCTCGGGTAGACTGACTCCACTTCCATCACAGCAGTCCCAGGTCGACTCTGTAAGCAGACACGTCATCAATAACTGGGAAACACTAAGGCACCTCACTTACAGGTTCAGACACAAACGCCCACCTATCCACTCCATAGATGGCGCTGGTGTCTGAGCACCACCTCACCAGAGGTCAGCAGCGGCTGTGTGGAGCGCTGAACAGGACTGGAAACTGGCCCTTGTGGCCGGTATTCGCCGACCTCACCAGGTGTCGTCGTCCGTTTGGCGGGGGTTTCGGGAGCTGACCCACAGATGGCGCGGTCGTTACTGCTCCGTGCTCGGACGCTGGATCCGGGTTCGTAACATGGAATAGATAGAGAATTTAGAACCCTTGTAGTCAGTCCTCTTGTAAGGATTAGAAAATATCTTGGTGATGTTGTTTGTTTTACTCAGGTCGTTGGAGGTGTTATCACGCTTGTTCTGACTTTCCTGGCGGTGTCCGTACTGTGGGCACTGTTTCTCGAGGTTTTTCACAACGTTGGCAGCCGTACTGTTCTGGACGGAAACTGCTGTAGAATACCTGATGGTAGAACACGGGATAGTATATAAAGGAATATTACCTGAGCTTATCTGGGACAAAGGCTCGTCATAGTTGTTGATATGGCTGAATGGCTCAGAAGACACTGGTACCTGTATTAGTGGTGCCTTTAATAGAAGAGCGTTCGGCTTACCTGTCATCTGAGACATTTGACAATTCTTGAGATGGTGTTTAATGTCTCTAATCATACCTGGCCAGTAGTAGTCTTTTTTCAGGGCCTTGTAGGTCTTGTAGAAGCCGTAGTGTGAGCGAGATTCCCGGACCAGACGCAAGATATCTGGTTGCAGGCTGTTGGGAACTACCAGTTGTTTGATGTTGGCCCGATCGTCGTTCACCTTCAATTTCCTGGTTCTAAAATGCCGGTACAACACTTTATTTTCTACAATGAACCCAGGGATAGCGTTAGGTTGTGCCTCAGACTGTAAGAATAAAGATGTTAAGGAGGGATCCTCTCTCTGCAATTTACGGAACTCTAGCACGGTGAGATTCGGGGGGAGGCTCTGAGAATCTTGAGGAACAGCTGCAGCAGCTGGTTTCGGGCGTGCAGCTGTGGCCACCTTCGTCACCAATAACAGGAGGGAAGATGTTGTCAGAATCTTTTGATTGGACCTCTTCAATCAACTGCAAAACAGGATTTTCCACTGCCTAGTCACATACCTGGGGATCTTCCTTGATGATTACATTCGCAGGTTGTTGATCTTCTGCAAAGTCGTTACTCAGGAGAAGTTGAACTCCTGACATGGGAAAAGGCTTTTCCCGGATGGCGACTTGGACTTCACCTTACATAAACGAACAATTCAGGCGGAGTCTGGCAAGTGGATATGGTGTAGTAACAGTTAGGTCCGTGATGATGTTTCTCCAGTGTAGGTGACGTTGGGTACAGCTGATTTCAAAAGAATGGACTGTAGAGCAGCGGTGTCGCTCAAGATCTTCACTCTGAACCTTTCCTTCGAATCTCCACGGCTGGTAGAGACTGTTCCGGAGCACAAGTGAAGAGAGAAAGATCAGTGGAAGAAACAAAAATATTCATTACAGGCTTAGGACTCTTGTGAATTTTAGGAGGACGGGATTTAGGCTTATTTTCACTGCTGACCTTACAGGGAGGATTGGTACACTTTTCTATGGCATGCCCATAGTCTTTGCAACAATTGCAATACAACGAGGAGTTCACATTACTGGTACTCACTTTTTCAGGACTAAACCAGGAGGTCTTACTAGATGGCGGGTCGGCTGGTATTCTATGAATAAGACTGTAAGAGTCAGCCAATTGAGCACATCGCGTAAAGTCGTTTTCTTCCTTGTCGGCGAGGTAGAGACGTATTTTGATTAGGTACACGCGTGAGGAATTCTTCCACTAGGATGAGATTGACAAGATCTGTAAAGGTGGAGACTTGTGCGGCTTCCAGCCACTTCATAAAATATATCTTTTTGTTATTTGCAAACTCTAGATAAGTGGTAGCACTTGCTTTAAGGTAATCCCTGAACTTACGTCTGTAGGTCTCGGTGGATAGGAGGTAGGCATCGAGCTATCCTTGCTTCAGTTCCTGGTAGTCGGTTTCAGACGCTATAGTACTAAGAGTCACTGCAGCTCTACCTGTTAAATGAGACCTGAGAAGCACAGACCACTGATCCTGAGGCCAGCTGAGTTGGTTAGCCACAGCCTCAAATGAAGTGAAAAAGGCATCTACTTCTGCCTCAACAAAAGATGGCATTAACTTAATTAATTGCATGTGAAAGGTTAAAACGTACGGAAGGTTAGCTTCAGCTTGTTGGCGCCGAGTGTGGTGTGTGGTTTCTAAGTCAAGTTCTTTCGTACAGTGGTCTAGAGCACTGGCGGCTTGCTTCTTTTCGTGTTCACGTTGTATTTCCAGCTCGCGTTCTCTTAACTCTAGCTGTTTTTCAGCGAGCTGAAGAGTGTCCCTCTCACGCTCAGCTTGTTTTTCAGCGAGCTTTAGTTGAAGTTCAGCTTCTCGCTCTTTCCTCTGGAGAGCTTCCTTTTCACGCTCAAGTTCTAGGGCAGCTTGTTCTTTCTGGAGCTGAAGAACATCTCTCTGAAGAGCAGCTTGTTCCTTCAAACGTTCGCGTTCAGCGTTAGCGAGTTCTAGCTTCAATTTCATGGCTGCCAAGGCGTTCTTGTCTGCAATTAAGTAAAGTTCATGAGATTCAGGAGTAATAGCATCATTATCTAATAAGTGGTCCAAGATGAGGTTGTACAGATCAGTTTTAGTGGCTCTATGTGGGGCTGTAAGGTGGTACTCATTTACTAGAGTCAGCATCCCCGCCTTGGTGGCACGAACTAGTGTGCTCACTTCATCATTTTGATTCTGTCTAAATGTTGAAAGACGAAACATGGTGAATGATAGTAAATATATGCAAGAGAATACCCACGTGGATGAACCAAAATATAAAATGTCAGAGTGACAGGATGACATGGCAACGCTAAACTATTCTGTTTGAATAAGAACATAAGAACATAAGAACAAAGGTAACTGCAGAAGGCCTATTGGCCCACACGAGGCAGCTCCCACCCTATAACCACCCAATCCCACTCATATACTTGTCCAACCCGTGCTTGAAACAATCGAGGGACCCCACCTCCACAATGTTACGCGGCAATTGGTTCCACAAATCAACAACCCTGTTACTGAACCAGTATTTACCCAAGTCTTTCCTAAATCTAAACTTATCCAATTTATATCCATTGTTTCGTGTTCTGTCCTGTGTTGATACTTTTAATACCCTATTAATATCCCCCCGGTTATGTCCATTCATCCACTTGTAAACCTCTATCATGTCACCCCTAACTCTTCGCCTTTCCAGTGAATGCAACTTAAGCTTTGTTAATCTTTCTTCATATGAAAGATTTCTAATTTGGGGAATTAACTTAGTCATCCTACGCTGGACACGTTCAAGTGAATTTATATCCATTCTATAATATGGCGACCAAAACTGAACTGCATAATCTAAATGGGGCCTAACTAGAGCAAGATATAGCTTGAGAACCACACCAGGTGTCTTGTTACTAACGCTGCGATTAATAAATCCAAGTGTCCGATTTGCTTTATTACGAACATTTATGCATTGATCCTTTTGTTTTAAATTCTTACTAATCATAACTCCCAGATCCCTTTCGCAATCCGACTTCGCAATCACAACACCATCTAGCTCGTATCTTGTAACTCTATCATCATTACCTAACCTCAGAACTTTACATTTATCAGCATTAAACTGCATCTGCCAATCCTTTGACCATTTCAAAACCCTATCTAGATCAACTTGAAGTGATAGTGAGTCCTCCTCCGAATTAATTTCCCTACCGATTTTCGTATCATCGGCAAATTTGCAAATGTTGCTACTCAAACCTGAATCTAAATCATTTATATATATTATAAACAACAGAGGTCCCAGGACAGAGCCTTGAGGCACTCCACTTACAACATTTCCCACTCTGACTTGATTCCATTATACTAACTCTCTGTTTCCTTTGGTATAGCCATGCCCTAATCCAGCTTAATATAGCACCCCCAATACCATGAGACTCTATTTTTTTAATCAGTCTTTCATGTGGCACTGTATCAAAAGCTTTGCTAAAGTCAAGGTATACAACATCGCAATCCTTACCACTATCACTGCCTCAACAATGCTAGAATAAAAAGATAACAAATTTGTTAAACATGAACGGCCATTTATAAAACCATGTTGCGACTCAATTATTAATTTATGTTTTTCAATTATTAATTTATGTTTTTGAGAATTTAATAATCAAAGTTACAATCATGATAAAAAAATGAAACTAAGCGTTTCAAGGAAGTAGGGAATCTTGTACCCGGTACTCTATATGACGAAGATAAGGGCAAGAAGGATCCTACTTGAATGGTGAGACAATTGTCTCAAAGGTAGTCCAAAAAATGTAGGGATTTCTTACCTTGTCTCTAATGACGAGAACAAAGGTAAAAGGTTTCCTACTATACCTAGATAGTACTTACAGAATTAACTATCTTTGTGCTCTGGAAAAGAATGTTAACTCCCTGCCTGTGTCAGTACCATATATCTGACCGACGCGTAGGGGTGCGAAGTGTCAATTAATGTCAATTAATTATATCAGTTGGTATAAGGATGTTTACCGAGAGTCTATAAAGGCGATATTATTTGGAGCAGATATGCCTTTTTTCTACTGAATGCCCTCCCTAGCTCCCAGGTGAGACGTGCAGCTTGGATGCGAACCCTGCATTTCCTCTCCATTTGCCTCGCTTCTCCATCATTCCCTCACCTCTCAGCCAGCTTCTCGTGAGAGCAGCCAGGGAATGCTAAGCTGGTGCCCTCTCTGGCTGCTCATTTCTCTGGAGTCTTGTACCTTATCACGTGGTGGTATTCAGCATAAACTGCACCTAATATTATGTATACAAGTGGAATTTTATGCAACCTGCAAGGAATGAGTTGAATATGTTGCAAAATTTATTCACATCTCTGATTCACTTGTCTCTTTTTTGCTCCATCTGCAGTTGTAAGTAAGTTTATGAACTTTTGACATAAACTGCACTCATATAGAAAATGTGAGTTATATAATACTGTACAAATAATTAACATTATATATATTAACTGATAATATAGTATTAACATTACCTTAAATAAATATATATATATATATATATATATATATATATATATATATATATATATATATATATATATATATATAATATATATATATATATATATATATATATTGGTGTATACTGGCAGCAGGTTTTCTTTCAAACATGTTTCATTGAATATGACCGCATATTCTGTATTTATTATTTTCTGGTTTAGGGCTTCTATCCCTCTAACTATTTTCTTAGCATCAGGGCTTAATTGAAATAGGAGTTCTCCAAAACTCATTTTCGTACTTTTAAGGTGAAGAAAAGAAGTGATTTACTATAGAGTGTATTACACTTATTTGTATAATTTGCACGACGTTTCGAACCTCCATGGTTCATTCTCAAGTGAACAGATCTTACAATACTAGTTGATTTTATACCCGCATTAGGTCAGTAACACCCCCCAATAAAATTATATTACAAATCAACCATGCACAGTGAACATATAAAAGAGGAAAGAATAATGAAAGAAATAATCCGTAATGGAGTAAAAAGCACTACTCCTAACCAAAACATAAACCTGATAATATTCTACAAAACCAAGAAGACTTCCGAACTCCTTATCAAAAACAGCCCGAAGCCGACGGAGAACCCTCTACAGCAGTCAAGCGTTGTATACATGTACACTTGCCCCCACGAAGGATGTAACCTTCAATGTAAGTACATAGGTATGACGTCGACCAAGCTGACGAGGCGTTTGACATGCCATCTTCAATCTGGTGCCCCTAGGAATCACATGAGACAAGCCCATGACATTACTCTAACAAGAGAAATGTTGAACAAGAATACTTGCATAATAGACAAAACCCAAGATTCAAGAAGATTACAAATTCTTGAGGCAATTCACATAAGAATAGAGCGACCTACCATGAACACCCAAATCACGGAACTATTTACTCTACCCACCATGAGAGTAAGGACAAGACAAGAACATATCGATGCCAACACAGAAGACAATGTCCAACATAACAGGCCAATTACACTGGATTAATCTTTGTGTTTAGATAGGAGATGCCTCGTATGGGCCAATAAGCCTTCTGCAGCCCCTATGTTTATCCCTTATGTATCCCCCCATGTTTTCACCTTCATTGTATTATCACCTGACCTAATGCGGGTATAAAATCAACTAGTATTGTAAGATCTGTTCACTTGAGAATGAACCATGGAGGTTCGAAACGTCGTGCAAATTATACAAATAAGTGTAATACACTCTATAGTAAATCACTTCTTTTCTTCACCTTAAAAGTACGAAAATGAGTTTTGGAGAACTCCTATTTCAATTAAGCCCTGATGCTAAGAAAATAGTTAGAGGGATAGAAGCCCTAAACCAGAAAATAATAAATACAGAATATGCGGTCATATTCAATGAAACATATATATATATATATATATATATATATATATATATATATATAATATATATATATATATATATATATATATATATATATATATATATATATATATATATATATATATAGGGAGGGCGCCTTCCTATTCAGGAAGGCGCTCAACCTAGATTTAGATGACAGTCAGTGAGACCAAGCAACACTACCAGTGAGATTTGGAGGGATAGGCATACGAAAGGCAACTGAGGTAGCACTTCCAGCATTCTTATCCTCATGTACAGCAGCCAACGAATTGGTAGGGCAGATCCTACCAGAGCGTATGAGAGAGACAGCGGGAACTCATGATCAAACGTTCATCGAAGCAGCCAGACAATGGGACACCATTGCACACCCTCAACCCCGACCACAAGTCCCAAAAGACCACAAGCAGGCCCACTGGGATAGCCCCATAATGGAAAAGACTGTCACAGCAATGATTGACAACGCTGATGCTGAAAACAAAGCCCGCCTCCTAGCGGTAACAGCACCCCACGAAGGGGATTTTTTATTTGCTGTGCCCAATGCAGCCCTGGGAACTCGCCTCAGTCATGACGCTCTCCGCATTGGAGTTGCCCTTCGCCTTGCCTCCCCGATCCTCACCGAACATAGGTGCATCTGCGGAACTGCGATGGCAGACCAATATGGTCGTCATGGTCTGGTATGTCGTAAATCACAGGGTAAAATCGCAAGACATGAAGAAGTCAATGACATCATCAAGAGGAGCCTCGCCACAGCCCGCTGCCCGGCACAAAGAGAACCACACTTATCCAGACCTAACGACCCTCAGAAGCGCCCTGATGGGGTCACCTTGCTACCTTGGAAGGATGGTAAGCAAGTGGTATGGGACTACACGTGCGCTGCCACACTGGCCAGTACCTACCTCCACTACAGCACACGTGAAAGCGGTGGTGCTGCTTCTTTCAGGGAATCGCAGAAAATTATTAAATACAGAGGTCTAGCACACTGCTACAGCTTTGTTCCGATCGGCTCGGAGACCCTCGGTTCGTGGGGAAAATGTGCATTGAAGTTCCTGAAGGAATTGGGGGACAAATTGATCAGCGCTACAAAAGACCAGAGAGCAAAAAGTTTCTTGTTCCAGCGCCTCAGTGTTGCGATTCAGAGGGGAAATGCCTGTTGCGTCTTGGGCACTAGTCCAACTTCAGAGGAATTCGAAGAAGTTTTTGACTTGCAACAATGATCGAACCCATCTGTGACATTCATCAATGTTTCCCATTGTTGTGTTTTTCAAGAGATCCATAACCTTTAAGCACCTTTTTGCATTATTATTTTTGTATCAACCCATGTATATCTTGTAACCATCAAATGCATAATATATATATATATATATATATATATATATATATATATATATATATAATATATATACATATACATATATAATATATATATATATAGATATAATATATATATATATATATTATATATATATATATATATATATATATATATATATATATATATATATCGCCAACATCACAGACGAAAAGGCCCTTATCAAGCTAGATTTCAAAAATGCCTTCAATTTGGTGCGGAGAGATGCTGTACTCCGTGCGGTTCATAGTCATTTCCCTTCCCTCTACCCTTTTGTACATTCATGCTACAGTATGGACCTTAAGCTACTTTTTGGCGAACATGAAATTGACTCGCGAGAAGGCGTCCACAGGGTGACCCCCTTGCTCCTCTCCTTTCTGCTTAGTCATCAAACAAGTCACAGAGTCCTGTCCAGTGAGCTTAACATTTGGTTCTTGGATGATGGTACAATAGCGGGTTCCTAAGACTCCCTCCTGGAGGACATCAGAAAAATCCAGGAGCAAGGTGCAGTTTTAGGCCTCACCCTGAACCCTTCTAAATGTGAAATAATGTGTTCCAACCAGGGCATCGTAGAGAGAATAGAGGGTTTTCTGCCAAATATCCATAAAACTAACCTGAAGATAGCACACTCCTAGCAGCTCCCCTGGGGTTGAAAGCCATCGATGAGATCCTTGATAAGAAAATCGCCGACCTTAAGAGGATGGATGGGAGGATTTAAGATATTGATGCTCATGATGCACTCTACCTCATCACCAGATGTCTGTCCCTCCCCAGGTTAGCCTACTTTCTGAGGTGTTCACCATCTTACAGTAGCCAAAAACTAAGTGAGTATGACCGGTTACTGAAATCAATGCTAGAAAAAGCCCTTAACCTCTCTCTTGATGACCTACCGTGGAAACAAGCCTCTCTTCCCGTAAGACTTGGGGCCTCGGAGTTCGAACAGCAACGCAAATCGCTGTTCCAGCCTTCCTGTCCTCCTTATCAGCATCCGACGACCTTGTGAAGGAAATTTTACCTGCCCACTTACATCAGCTGGCAGGTGTACATGATCCCAATTTTACACGCTGTGCCACCGAGGGGCCTCTCGTGCAGGCCCATCACCTCAACCACCATCCCCAAAAGCCCACAAGCAATCCAGCTGGGATGGCCCCATTGTAGACCAAGTTGCTGCAGAGTGCCTGGGTGCTGAAACAACACAACACGACATTGCTCGCCTCACAGAAGTAGCAGCCCCACATGCAGGGGATTTCCTGTTAGCAACCCCATTGTCGGCAACTGGCACGCGTCTCACACCACACGCCCTCCGAATTGCTGTGGCCCTCCGCCTTGCTGCCCCAATCCACACCAGATATAGGTGTATTTGCGGCGAGGTGGTGGCTGACAGGTATGGCCACCATGGCCTACTCTGCCAAAGCACAGGGGATGGCACTCGAGGCACAGTGAAGTTAACGACATCATCAAGAGGAGCCTCACCACAGCTGGATGCCCAGCTGAAAGAGAGCCCCGTTACCTAACGCCTCGTAACTCTGATGCTCTTATTGGTCGCCAGGGTGGTATCACAGTGAACCCCTGGAAGAATGGCAAGCAGTTGGTATGGGACTACACGTGTGTATCAACCCTGGCTAACACCTACATTAACCTCAGTGTTGCACACCCAGGTGGCGCTGCCACCCACGGGGAAGCAGCCAAATCCCGTAAGTATAGAGAACTGGATCACCACTACTAATTTGTCCCCATTGCTTCCGAGGGGGAAGCAATGGGGACAAAATTACAAGAGTAAGTAGAACTTACTCTGAATAGAACATAAGTTCTATTCAGTGTGTATGTGTAAAGTCTTTGAAAATGTAATAAGTTTTACGAAGCGCGATCAAGTGTCGCGTCAGACTAGAAATAAAAATGAATTTTGGAGATTGATTTTTGAATTACCTCCAACAGTGAAAAGAAATATACGAAAGATTGAGAAAATTTGTGTTAGAATTATTAATCTTACTTTTTCGGTCATATTTAATATATTATATTATATATATATATATATATATATATATATATATATATATATATATATATATATATATATATAAATATATATATAAATATATATATTAAATATAAATAAATATATATAAATAAATATATATAAAATAAATATAAATAAATATAAATAAATTAAATAAATATCTATACATAATTATTATATAAAATATATATAAATTATATATTTATATTTATTTATATTATTTATATAAAATAAATAAATAATATAAATATATATAAATATAAATAAATATAATAAATATATATAATATATATAATATATATATATATATATATATATTTATATTTATTTATATTTATTTATTATATATTTATTTATATTTATATATATTTATATATATATATATATATATATTATATACATATATTTTATATATATGGCTATATATAGTAGGCATAGAAGTATATATAGGACGACATATATATATATATATATATATATATATTGTGACGGTAACGCGTTGGTGTTCGGCTGTTTAAGGCTAGGGGTATGGCCTCGTCACATAGTTATAAAAAAAAAGAAAAACTGGAACTTCGTCTGTGGTAAGGTAAGGAGAAGACACACAAAACACAAGTAAACTTTAACAATGAAATTTTAATTACGTTAAAGAAATAAAACATGAATAAAATGCACAAACAAATTCTTATAATAAAATCAATCAATCAAAATAATAAGAATACTTAAATGACACAATGAAAAGTTACGTTAAGGCAAAATAACAAGAAGTGCAACACAAAATTAAATGGGAGGTGCTGGAATATTGGCTTTAAGCTATCACCTCTCTCAGTACACGCTAACGTCTAGCTGGGAGGAGTGATAACTACGAAAGCACTGAACATTCTGAGGTCTGAGGTCGTGGCGACCCCAGACATCAAGTAGTATGGGGGGCGAGTGCAGGTGCAGCCAGACCGGCGACCAATCAGCGGGGCCGGTAGCGATCAACGAGTAGTTTGGCGGTTTGAGTCTGAACAGGTGTCTCTGGCTGCAACGTTTTGCGCTCTGGCAAGCCTTGCTGGTGTTGTTGTCGTTGTTGGACATTTCTTCCATAGTAGTTTTATATAATTTCTACGACGTAATTGTGGAGGGAAGAGCAGGCTCAATCTCTGAAGGAGATTATCGTCACAACTCTCCCCCGAAGCCTGCGGTTCTGGAAGAAGTACGTCGTTATGTGGTGGAGTGATGGATGGAGTCGCTTCTACTTCATAAACTCTGGAGAGGGCATCGGCTATGGTGTTGTCAGAACCCTTGATATAGCGGATCTCCAGGTTGAAGTCTTGTAAATACAGAGCCCATCGTAGAAGACGCTGGTTGGTGAATTGGGCTTGATGTAGGAAGCGGAGAGGGTTGTGGTCTGAGAAGATGGTGGTAGACCTGGCGCCTTGTAGGTACGGAGCGAAGTGTTGGAGGTTCAGGACGATGGATAGTAGCTCCTTTTCAATAGTGCTGTAGTTCCTCTGGTGTGGTTTCAGTTTGTAGCTGTAGTAGCTGACAGGTAGAACCTCCTCGCCTCGTTGTTGCATCAGGACACCACCAACGCCGGTACCACTGGCGTCGACATGAAGGACGAAAGGCTTGGTGATATCTGGAGAGGCGAGAATGGGGTTAGAACAGAGGAGGAATTTGAGTTGTTCGAAAGCAACGGTTTGCTGTATGGTCCAATTATACCGTTGCTTGGGACTGGTTAATAGAATTAGAGGTGTGGCGACTGTACTGAAATTCCTCACAAACCTACGGTAGTAAGAGGCAAGACCAAGGAAGCCCAGGAGCTGCTTCCTGGTGGTAGGCTGTGGATACTGTTGGATGGCTTGAGTGTGCGAGTCTAACGGAGCTATGCTGCCACTCCCAATAACATGACCCAGATAACGCACTTTACCTTTCGCGAAAGTGGACTTGCCCAGGTTGATGGTGAGGCCGGCTGTCAGGAGCTTGGAGAACAGACGTCGCAGCTGGAGCAGATGTTCACTCCAGGAGTTGGAGGCTACGACGATATCGTCCAGGTAGGCGTATGTGTTATCCAAGCCCTGGATGACACGGTTGACAGCTCTTTGAAAGGTGGCCGGGGCATTACATAGTCCAAAAGGAAGGCGTTCATATCTGAAAAGTCCAAAAGGAGTGATGAAGGCAGAGATCTCTTTAGCACGCTCCGTTAGACACACTTGATAGTACCCCTTAAGCAAGTCCACTTGGGACAAGTACTGGGCACTACCAATGGCATCAAGGATGTCATCTATCCTTGGCAAGGGGTAAGCATCCTTGACAGTGACAGAGTTCAGTTTACGATAGTCAGTGCACAACCGCACCTTACCTTGGGGTTTGGGCACCAAGATACAAGGTGAGGCCCAGGGGGACTCACAAGGTGTAGCCAGTCCATGATCCAAGAGGTACTGCACCTCAGCACGCATGACTTCCTTCTTGCTCGGGCTGATTCGGTAGAAGGGTTGACGAATCGGCCGGGTGTCGGGGAGCAGTTGGATGTCGTGCTGGGTAACATTACACTCTTGGGGATCATCTCGGAACAACTCTTGATGTTCTCTGAAGATCTTGACGAGAGGTGCACTATGATTATCCTGAAAGTATTTGGGAAGATCATTAAGGATTTCGGAATTAGAAAGCGCTGACTCCTTGTCAGTGCTTTCGGGAGGAGAAGCCGGGAAGGTCTCACTGTGGATGTAGGGTTCTGTGAAAGTAGAATAGTTAGTCAGGACAGTGGGAGGAGTACCATTATATTGCTTCAGGAGGTTGACGTGGCACAGCTGGGTCTTCCGCCGCCTATCTGGAGTCTCTATTACGTAGTTGTTATTATTCCTGCACTCTTTGACGCAGTAGGGTCCTGAAAATCTGTTTTGTAAAGGTGAACCTGGGATAGGGAAATAGGCAAGGACGAAGTCTCCCGGCTTGAATTTTCTTACTTTGCTGGTCTGGTCGTAATGAGTCTTCATTCTCACCTGGGCTTTCAATAGATTATCATGGGCAAAGCGGTGGACTCTCTCTAGAATGTGTTGAAGGTTTTGAAGAAACTGGGGCACATTCTGATGCTCACTGAAGGTGGCATCTCTGAGAGAGTCTTTGAAAGCCTTAAGGGGAGTACGGCACTTACGGCCGTAGAGCATCTCATAAGGAGATACTCCTAGGGACTCATTGGGGAGACTTCTGAAAATACACATTATTAGGTCAATCTGCTTATCCCAATCCTTCGAGGTCTCACTACAAAACTTTTTCAAGAGTGCTTTGATGGTCTGATTACTACGTTCAAGAGAACCCTGTGAAGCAGGATGATAGGGGCTGGACAATACCTGTTTGATGTTGAACTCCTCCAGTGTCCTTTTGAAGAGATCACTGGTGAAGTTGGTACCACAGTCACTTTGAATCTCCCTGGGAAATCCGTATTGAGTGAAGATCTTCAATAGATGTTTTATAACCGTAGCAGCCGTGATGTTCTTCACTGGAACGGCTATGGGAAATCTGGTGGTAGGACACAGGATGGTTAGGATGTAGGCGTTACCTGAACTGGTCCGAGGTAAAGGACCAACACAGTCTATTATGAGTCTGTGGAAAGGTTCCGCAGGCACCTGTATGGGAATCAGTGGTGCTCTGGGAATGGAGACGTTCGGTTTGCCTGCCATCTGACATGTATGACACTGTTTTACGTACTGTTTGACGTTATTTACCATACCTGGCCAGTAGTAGTCTTGACGAATCCCATGGTAAGTCTTGTTGAAGCCGTAGTGGGAGAATGCTCCGTGGGCCAGGTGTAGAATAGTGGGCCGCAGGCTGGTGGGAATCACAAGTTGTTCGATGTTGGCCCAATCGTCCTCCTCCTTCAGTTTACTGGGTCTATATCTGCGGTAGAGCAAGTCGTTCTCTAGGAAGAACCCAGGAATACTGTCGGGTTGAGTCTCAGCCTGGAAAAATAATGGTGTTAAAGTAAGATCTTCCCTCTGCAACTTACGGAACTCCAACTTGGTCAGATGCGGGGGGAGTTTCTGAGGGTCTTGAGGGACAGCGGTAGCAGTAGAGTCAGCTGGCTGTGGACGTGCGGCTTGTGCACGGGTGGTCACGAGAACCGGAGGAGAAACTTCATCACTCTCTTGAACCTCTGCTGGAACATACTCAAGAATAGGGTTTATTGGCACAGAGTTACACACCTGGGGTTTGTCCATGACGATCAGGTTGGTCGGTTGCAGGTCTTCTGCCAAGTCGTTGCCTAGGAGAAGTTGCACTCCAGGCATGGGAAAAGGCTTTTCCCTGACGGCGACTTGGACTTCCCCGTTCACGTAGGGACAATCCAGGTGGACTCTGGCGAGAGGGTATGGAGTGGTAGCAGTGAGGTCAGTGATGAAGACGGTTTCTCCGGTGTAGACGATGTTGGGCACAGCCGACTTCAAGATGATCGATTGTAGAGCCGCTGTGTCCCTCAAGATCTTCAATTTGAAACGTCCCTCCGGATTTGAACCGTTGGCAGAGACAGTTCCAGTATACAGGTGGTTACTGAAAAGAGAAAGATCATTAACATCAACACCAACATTCATCACAGGCTTACCGGACTTAGGAGGAGTTGGTTTGGGTCTTTGTTGGTCCGTGGTTCCCTTGTATTGAGACTTACCACACTTGTCTATGGTATGTCCATAGAGTCTACAATACTTGCAGTACAGTTGTGAACCAGCTTGATCGGGGCTCACCTTCTCGTAACTGTACCACGACTTCTTACTGGAGGATGGTTCGGGTGTCAGCCGGTGGATGAGGCTGTAAGTGTCAGCCGACTTAGCACACTTCAGGTAGTCGGTTTCTTCTTTATCTGCTAAGTAGAGGCGGACAGGAGGCGGCACACGTCTCAAGAATTCTTCAACAAGCATCAGGTTGACGAGTTCTGTAAAAGTAGAGACATGTGCTGCTTCCAGCCATTTCATGAAATACCTCCGTTTCGTGTTAGCAAACTCGAGGAAGGTAGTGGTACTTGCCTTCAGGTGGTCACGGAATTTCCTTCTATAACTTTCGGTGGAAAGTAGGTAGGCGTCCAACACTGCTTGTTTCAGAGTGTAGTAGTCATTCTCAGACGCCAAAGTACTGAGTGTGACTGCAGCTCTACCTGTAAGATGGACTCTGAGAAGTGTGGCCCATTGGTCGACAGGCCAACTGAGTTGATTAGCAAGGGTTTCAAAGGTGGTAAAGAACACATCAACTTCTGCTTCTACAAAGGATGGCATTAACTTACTTGCATGTGATATATTAAAACTGACGGGAAGATTAGCAGTAGCTTGCTGGCGTTGAGTGAAGTGTGAAGTTTCCAAGGCGATTTCACGTTGACGACACTCTAGAGCCAGAGTCGCTTGTTGCTTGTCATGTTCGCGTTGTAACTAACTCGCGTTGTTTGGTTTCGAGCTGTAAGCGTTTCCGCTCCTGGAGTGTTTCAAGCTGTACTCGCTCACGTTCATGGAGCAAGGCGACCTCACGTTCGTGGAGGGCGAGTCCACGTTCGTGTTCTTCTCTCCTCAAGGCGGCCTCGCGTTCTCTGAGGGTGATTTCTCGTTCTTGTTCGTCTCTCCTCAAAGCAGCCTCGCGTTCTTGTTCTTCCCTCCGTATGGCAGCTGTTCGTTCTTCAATCTTGGCCAGCTCTAGTTTGAGTTTCAGCGTTGCCAAATCAGTTTTATCTGCAATATAGTAAGTTTCATGAGTTTCAGAGTCTATCTTACCTTGCTCTAAATAGTAATCCAGCAACAGGTTGTGTAGGTCATTTTTGTTGGCTTGGTAGGGAACTTCTAATTGATACTCATGTGCCAGAGATTGTAATTCAGTCCTCTTGGCACGACTTAAAGTCCCTATTTCACCTGCTGGATTTGTACGGAAAGCTTGGAGACGAAACATGGTGAAATTAGCAAATAAAGGTACACGAATATTCAATAGTGAATGTCAGAAACAGGACAACGTGGCAACTGGTACCTATCCTGTGTGATCTTTAACAATTAAAGTTAAGTAAAAGATGTTAAATGATTAAATTAAATCAAGGGCGCAGGAAATCTTGTACCCGGTACTCATGTAAGAGGATAAGGGCAAGAAAATCCTACTAACAAATGAAACAGAGTTTCGAAAACAAATGAAACAATTAAATGCTTCAAAAGTAAAATTGGTAGTCCAAGGATGTAGGCATACCTTGCCACGTCTCTATAGGACATAAAGCAAGTTTTTCCTACTGAATTTAATATGATACTTACAGAATTAGCGAACTTTTGTGCTCTGAAAAAATAAGCTAATTCCCTACCGTTGTAGGTATCATCATCTCTGACTGACGTGTAGGGGTGCGAGGTGTCAACTGGTGACGAGAACTGCTGCTGAGGTCCCAATTCAGCAACTAAAGTTCGAGCTAGAGGAACTATGGCCCTCTTTGTCCTCCTACAGTCAGATTGCAGAAGATTGGGTACTCTTGACCCGGGGCAGACCACAGTACCAGGGTACCAATATGATGATCTGTCAGAATGAGAAATATTCAAGGGACATAGATGGTAAACACGAGTAATAACACGGAGGGAGAGATGACCAATTAAGAGTATGACTGCGGCCTACAGTCACCACGTAATCCAAAGTTGTCTCACCTTCACTATATGTTACTCTCGTAATGCACAATACACCGCACCTTATAAAAATGAAATTGAATATGAAAAATAGTAAAGCTACGTTAACAAAGTTAAATACGCTTACCATAAATTACCACTTGGCACCAGTACCTGAGTGAAGCTCCTAGGACAGGCCCCCATATAACTTGTGACGGTAACGCGTTGGTGTTCGGCTGTTTAAGGCTAGGGGTATGGCCTCGTCACATAGTTATAAAAAAAAAGAAAAACTGGAACTTCGTCTGTGGTAAGGTAAGGAGAAGACACACAAAACACAAGTAAACTTTAACAATGAAATTTTAATTACGTTAAAGAAATAAAACATGAATAAAATGCACAAACAAATTCTTATAATAAAATCAATCAATCAAAATAATAAGAATACTTAAATGACACAATGAAAAGTTACGTTAAGGCAAAATAACAAGAAGTGCAACACAAAATTAAATGGGAGGTGCTGGAATATTGGCTTTAAGCTATCACCTCTCTCAGTACACGCTAACGTCTAGCTGGGAGGAGTGATAACTACGAAAGCACTGAACATTCTGAGGTCAGAGGTCGTGGCGACCCCAGACATCAAGTAGTATGGGGGGGGCGAGTGCAGGTGCAGCCAGACCGGCGACCAATCAGCGGGGCCGGTAGCGATCAACGAGTAGTTTGGCGGTTTGAGTCTGAACAGGTGTCTCTGGCTGCAACGTTTTGCGCTCTGGCAAGCCTTGCTGGTGTTGTTGTCGTTGTTGGACATTTCTTCCATAGTAGTTTTATATAATTTCTACGACGTAATTGTGGAGGGAAGAGCAGGCTCAATCTCTTGAAGGAGATTATCGTCACAATATATATATATATATATATATATATATATATGTCGTACCAAGTAGCCAGAACGCACTTCTCGGCCTAATATGCATGGCCCGATTTGCCTAATAAGCCAAGTTTTCATGAATTAATATATTTTCTCTAATTTTTTTCTTCTGAAATGATAAAGCTACCCATTTCATTATGTATGAGGTCAACTTTTTTTTTATTGGAGTTAAAATTAACGTAGATATATGACCGAACCTAACCAACCCTACCTAACCTAACCTATCTTTATAGGTTAGGTTAGGTAGCCGAAAAAGTTAGGTTAGGTTAGGTTAGGTAGTCGAAAAACAATTAATTCAGGAAAACCTGGCTTATTAGGCAAATCGGGCCTTGCATAGTTGGCAGAGAAGTGCGTTCTGGCTACTAGGTACGACATATATATATATAGGGGGTACCACCTCTGGTGCAATTATAGGGACCCACACCCTCAGAGAAGAGAACACAGAGCATTCAGGGAAAAACTTGCTATTTAACTCTAAATACGTAAGGGTGTTCGCTTCTCCTACCACCTCCCTTTTTTTTATAGTGTTCACTTTATTATTCAAGGTTATACAGTTACATATCTGATTTTATACCAAAAAATCACATTAAGAGGACACAAAAAAAATGTTCGCTTCCTAGAGGCTGTAGATTTCCTCGAACCCCTCCGACGCCGGGCAGGAACCGAGGATGCAGCGAGCATTCCACCTCTGGATCGCGACTCTGAGGCGCTGAAAGAGAAGACTTGCCGCTCTAGGGTCTCTTGTGGTGTCAATGAGCTTGGAACCAAGATATTTAAGAAACCTTCTTGCACTCTCTCCCCATGGGCCTAGGGTCTCAGACCCTATTGGAACGAAGTTGTACCGATGATCTAATTGCCTGTACTTGACTGACTTGTCTCTTTCTCTGCGTGTTGCCGCGGCTCCTGCTGTGCCGACAGAGAGGTTGATGTTTGTGGTTACCAGGGTGGATACACAAGTATAGTCCCATGCCAACTGTCTGCCACCCTTCCACGGTCGCAGTGTGATTCCGTCTGGTCGGCCGGCAAAGCTAACAGAGTCACGGTTCAGTAGGTTGCGGGGCTCTCTCTCCGCTGAACACTGAGCAGAGGCAAGGCTTCTTTTAATGATGTCATTGACTTCGTCGTGTCTAGTGTGCCAACCACCAGATTTTCCACAGTGCAGGCCATGCAATCTATATTCGAGAGCATCTGCCTCGCTGCAAATACACCTATGAACAGTGTGGATAGGAGCAGCAAGACGGAGAGCGACTGCAATACGGAGCTCCTGCGGATCAAGACGTGTGCCTGTCGCAGACATAGGGACTGCCAAAAGGAAGTCCCCTGCATGGGGAGCCTGCACAGCTGTGAGGCGTGCACGATCACTGGGGGGTTGTTGCTGCCTCCAGCAAAGCTGTGGCTTCTTTGTCTACAATGGGGCTGTCCCAACTGGATATTGTTTCTTGGCTTTCGGCATGGCTGGTCTGAGTGCTGGGTCTGCCATGGCACCCCATTTCGTGTCGCATTCCGTGTAGTGGGGATCCTGTATCCCCGCTACATCACTCAGGGTGTCAGGTAGAATTTCCTTAACCAGGTCATCTGATGCTGAGGAGGAAGACAGGAAGGCTGGGACAGCAATTTGGGTAGCAGTGCGGACACCCAAGCCACCGAGCCTAACAGGAAGGCTGGGACAGCAATTTGGGTAGCAGTGCGGACACCCAAGCCACCGAGCCTAACAGGAAGAGTGGCTTGTTTCCACTGGCATTCGTTGAGGGAGAGGTTAACAACTTTTTCCAGCATGGCCTTCAGTAAGAGGTCATACTCTTCAAGCTTTCGGCTGTCGTAAGAGGGGGGCGCACCTCAGAAAGTAGGTTAGCCTCGGAAGGGATAGGCATTTGGCGAGGAGATAAAAAGCATATTATATATATATATATATATATATATATATATAATGTCGTACCTAGTAGCCAGAACGCACTTCTCGGCCTACAATGCAAGGCCCGATTTGCCTAATAACCAAGTTTTCCTGAATTAATATATTTTCTCTAATTTTTTTCATATGAAATGATAAAGCTACCCATTTCATTATGTATGAGGTCATTTTTTTTTTATTGGAGTTAAAATTATCGTAGATATATGACCGAACCTAACCAACCCTACCTAACCTAACCTATCTTTATAGGTTAGGTTAGGTTAGGTTAGGTAGCAGAAAACGTTAGGTTAGATTAGGTTTGGTAGGTTAGGTAGTCGAAAAACAATTAATTCACGAAAACTTGGCTTATTAGGCAAATCGGGCCTTGCATAGTAGGCTGAGAAGTGAGTTCTGGCTACTAGGTACGACATATATATATTTATATATATATATAAGGTAATTGTTAATACTATATTATCAGTTAATATATATAATGTTAATTATTTGTACAGTATTATATAACTCACATTTTCTATATGAGTGCAGTTTATGTCAAAAGTTCATAAACTTACAACTGCAGATGGAGCAAAAAAGAGACAAGTGGATCAGAGATGTGAATAAATTTTGCAACATATTCAACTCATTCCTTGCAGGTTGCATAAAATTCCACTTGTATACATAATATTAGGAGCAGCTTATGCTGAATACCACCACGTGATAAGGTACAAGACTCCAGAGAAATGAGCAGCCAGAGAGGGCACCAGCTTAGCATTCCCTGGCTGCTCTCACGAGAAGCTGGCTGAGAGGTGAGGGAATGATGGAGAAGCGAGGCAAATGGAGAGGAAATGCAGGGTTCGCATCCAAGCTGCACGTCTCACCTGGGAGCTAGGGAGGGCATTAAGCAGAAAAAAGGCATATCTGCTCCAAGTAAGTAAGTAAGTAATTATCAAAAGAAGGCACCAAACCGGGAAGGCTATGTAGCACCATCAAAGACGCAAAATAATCAGAGGGCGCTAAATATCACCAAGGATGCCAATACGAGAACAAAAACGCATAAGGCGAACGATATCAAAAGTATCCGAGTCACCAAGAATTCTATCGAGGGATAGGTGACCGCGAGGGGCGGTCGGAAAGCAAGACATACGCTCGTCCTGGAAGTCAGGACATTCAAGAAGGACATGCACGACCGTAAGAGGGACAATGCAACTAGGACAATAAGGAGCAGGGCGGCGCTCCATCAAGTGACCATGGGTTAAGCGAGTATGGCCAATACGCAACCTCGCCAGAGCTGTTTCCCACCGCCGGTTACGGTGGAAGGAGGACTGCCACGAGGAAACACAACATTTAAGAGTACGTAGCTTGTTACCAGTAACAGACAACCAAGAAGCCTGCCAACGGGTAAGGACTGAGGAATGGATAACCGGGTAAAAGTCGGAATACGGAATGCCCTTACGAGAGATGGGACAAGAGCGGACAGCTTCCTTGGCGGCAGCATCCGCACGCTCATTTAAAGACACACCAATATGGCTGGGAACCCAACAAAACTCAACCGACTTAAATTTACTATGAACGAGAAACAGCCAATGCTGGATCTCGACAACCACTGGATGAACTGGATTAAAGGACCCGAGAGCCATGAGGGCACTACGAGAGTCAACAACAACTACAAAGGAAGACTGACAACGAGAAAGTAGGAGACGAAGAGCATAGAGAATAGCATAAAGTTCCGCTGTAAAGATGCTAGTCTCCGGAGGCAAGCGACACATATAAGTGCGATCAGGAAAAACAACAGAGTAGCCAACACCGTCCGCTGACTTAGACCCATCGGTGAAGACAGAAACGGAGCGGGAGTGAGAAGAAAAGTGCTCGAGAAAAAGGCGTTTTAGAACCGTAGGAGGGGTAAAAGCTTTAGTGATACGGGTCAAGGATGTACAAAACCGCGGAAGAGGGACCCTCCACGGGGGCAAAGAAGGAACAACACGAGGAGAAACATCAGAAATACGAACGGAAAGAGAATCCTGCAGGCGAGATAACCGGACAGAAAGAGGGAGGTGGTGAAGAGGAACAGGAACCGCAGGAGGGGTAAAAGTTAAAGCACGACAGAGGCGAGAGGAAGGATGTTGCAAGGACCGCGCAAGATAGCGAAGACAGTAGCGATCACGGCGGTCCTGGAGAGACAGGAAGCCAGTGTCAACATACAAGCTAAGGACGGGAGTCGAACGAAAGGCACCAGAACTGAGGCGCAACCCAGTATGGTGCAAAGCATCAAGACGGCGAAGAGTAGGAGAAGCAGACGAGTAAGCAGGGCAACCATAATCGAGCTTAGACAGGACGAGAGAGGAATGTAAAGCAAGGAGAGTGCGCCTATCTGCCCCCCAAGAAGTATGGGACAAGACCCGAAGGAGGGTAAGGGCCTTAGAGCACTCAACACGGAGGTAAGAGATATGGGGAGACCAAGACAAACGAGTGTCAAGGAATAACCCCAAAAGCTTCGCGGAATCTTTGTATTCAAGGGGATGACCATAAAGTGACAAAGAGGGACGAAGAACAACCCGTTTCCGCGTAAATGTCATGGCACAAGTCTTAGAAGTAGAGAACTTGAAGCCATGATCAGTGGCCCAAGACGACACGGCATCAATTGCAAGTTGAAGCCGGCGTTGAAGGAGAGGCGAATCATCACCCTGACAACAAAGGGTAAGATCATCGACATAGAGAGTGGAGAAGACACCAGAAGGAAGAGAGGAAAGAAGACCACTGAGGGCAACCAGAAAAAGAGTAGTGCTCAGAACACTACCCTGGGGCACACCTTCGTATTGCTGAAAAGAGGGAGAGAGAGCGGTACCAAGGCGCACCCGAAAGGAACGACGAGAGAGGAAGCTGCGGAGAAAGAGAGGGAGATGACCACGAAGGCCAAAAGAATGAAGTTGAGATAGGATATGATAACGCCAAGTGGTGTCGTAAGCCTTTTCCAGGTCAAAAAGGACGGCAACAACGGAGGTCTTCGCAGCAAAAGCAGTACGAATATAGACCTCCAAGTTCACCAGGACATCTGTCGTGCTGCGGCACTTGCGGAAACCAAATTGAGAAGGGGAAAGGAGGTGATGGTGTTCCAGGAACCACATCAGACGAACGTTAACCATACGTTCAAAGAGTTTGCAGACACAACTTGTGAGAGCAATAGGGCGAAAGTCCTTAGGGGAAGTACCCAGAGACCCCGGTTTGCGAACAGGGAGGACAACGGCATCGAGCCAGTCCTCAGGGACTGACGACGACTCCCAGATCCGATTATACAGACTCAGTAAATACCGAGACGTGCTCGGAGGGAGATGGCGAAGCATCTCATAATGAATACCATCGGAGCCCGCCGCCGTAGAACCGCAGAGGGCCAGGGCAGAACGAAGTTCAGAGAGAGAGAAGGGATCATTATAGGGAAGCTGAAGACGAGTGCAGAAATCTAAAGGACGAGACTCAAGGACAGGTTTACGAAGAAGGAAAGATTGGGGAAGATGAAGACCAGAGCTAACAGAAGAAAAGTGGGAACCCAGTTCGGAAGCGACCTGCAACGGGTCCGCCACAAGAGTATCATGGAGTTGAAGGACCGGTGAAACATCGGGAACGAACTTACCCGCTATGTTGCGGATACGCTTCCAGATCTGGGCCAGAGGGGTTTCGGACGTAATTGTTGAGACATAAGATGCCCAACATTCACGTTCAGCCGTACGGATGGCCCTACGGGCCACCGCACTCGCTTTCCGAAAGAAAAGAAAAGAATCAGTCGTCTGCCTACGGCGGTGCCTCTTCCAGGCTGCACGCTTACAGCGGACAGCCCGAGCACAGTCCGCATTCCACCAGGGAACGCACTTCCGTGGACCCCGAGAGGAAGAGCGAGGAATAGAGCGGAGGGCAGCGTTGAAGACAGTGTCATGAAAAAGGAGGAGAGCGCGCGAGAGAGGCAGAAGGGAGAGGTCAGAGAGAGCAGCACTGAGGGTAAATAGGGTCCAGTCTGCCTTAGCAAACTGCCACCTAGGGAAAGAGAGGGAAGGGCGAAAAGAGAAAAAGGAAACAAGGATGGGGAAATGATCACTTCCATGGAGGTCATCAAGAACCTGCCACGTGAAATCTAAGTAAAGAGAAGAAGAGCAGAGAGAAAGATCAAGACAAGAAAGGGTGCGAGTCCGAGAGTCCAAATGAGTGGGCTCACCAGAATTCAGAAGAGACAGGGAAGAAGATAGGAGAAATGGCTCAAGGAGGCGACCCCGGGTATTCGTCAGAACGTCACCCCAAAGAGAATGACGACAATTGAAGTCACCCAGCAGGAGCACAGGCTCCGGCAAGGAGTCTAGGAGGTGTTTCAAATCAGGAAGAGAGAGCGGGACACTCGGGGGGAGATAAATGGAACAAACTGTGTACCATTTCCCCACAAAGACACGAGCAGCAGAACAATGGAGAGGCGAAGGAAAAAGTAAAGGAACAAAGGGAACATCTGCACGAATCAAGAGAGCAGAAGAATTAGAAGCCCCAGCAATGGCTGGGGGGGGGGGGAGAGAAAGGAATAGCCACGAAAACGACCAGGACGAGCACCAAGCATTGGCTCCTGGAGACAGACACAAAGGGGCGAAAACCGCGAAATCAGAAGTTGGAGTTCGAGGAAATTGGCGTAATAACCTCGAACGTTCCATTGAAGAATGGACAACGACGAGAAGAGAAAGGACAAAAACAGAGAACAAGGAAGAAACAAAGGTGAAAGAGCAACAGAGCACGTTAAAGAATATCAGGGTCGGGATCAGGGTCAGCAAAGTCAGGGTTAGGGGGCATGGGTAAACTGAGCAAAGACGGAGGGAAGGAAAGGGGAGAACAGATCAGAGGTGGGCGGGCGGGGTCCGGAGGAGGAGGAGACAACGGAGAGGAGCAGTCAAGGACAGCAGTAGGAAGAGGGGGAGTAGAAAGAGGGGAGCGCACCCCAGCAAGAGCAGCAACCGAAAGGGAAGCAGGGGCCAAAGAAACCTCCATAGCAGGAACAGGGGGTGCAACCACTGAAACGGGAGGGGAAGGAGCAACAGAGCCAGAAGTAGGAGCTAAGGAAGAAAGCGAAGCCTTCTTACCCGCCGGGGAAGAGGAAGGAGAGGAGCCAGGCTTACGCTTCTGACTTAAAGAGACAGGTGTCCCAGCAACTACGTACC
>NW_025551728.1:5000-13755 GCF_020424385.1 Procambarus clarkii
CTCTCCAGATGTGTTACCAGGTTTTTTCTCACGATCTTCTCCATCACCTTGCATGGTATACAAGTCAAGGACACTGGCCTGTAGTTCAGTGCCTCTTGTCTGTCGCCCTTTTTGTATATTGGGACCACATTCGCCGTCTTCCATATTTCTGGTAGGTCTCCCGTCTCTAGTGACTTACTATACACTATGGAGAGTGGCAGGCAAAGTGCCTCTGCACACTCTTTCAGTACCCATGGTGAGATCCCATCTGGACCAACAGCCTTTCTAACATCCAGATCCAGCAGGTGTCTCTTGACCTCCTCTCTCGTAATTTCGAACTCCTCCAAGGCCGCCTGGTTTACCTCCCTTTCTCCTAGCACAGTGACCTCACCTTGTTCTATTGTGAAGACCTCCTGGAACCTCTTGTTGAGTTCCTCACACACCTCTCTGTCATTCTCTGTATACCTGTCCTCGCCTGTTCTAAGTTTCAATACCTGTTCTTTCACTGTTGTTTTCCTTCTGATGTGACTGTGGAGTAGCTTTGGTTCGGTCTTGGCTTTGTTTGCTATATCATTTTCAAAATTTTTCTCTGCTTCTCTTCTCACCCAGGTGTACAGATGCCTGAGCTTCTCAAGCTCTATCATATCTACACTTGAAACTGTGTATGGAGTCAGCCTCCACCACATCACTGCCTAATGCATTCCATTTACTAACTACTCTGACACTGAAAAAGTTCTTTCTAATGTCTCTGTGGCTCATTTCGGTACTCAGCTTCCACCTGTGTCTCCTTGTTCGTGTTCCACCTGTGTTAAATAATCCAGCCTTGTCAACCCTGTTCTTGTGAATTCTTCCCTGAGAATTTGGATGTGGTGATCATGTCTTCCCGGGCTCTTCTGTCTTCCAGCGACGTGAGGTGCATTTCACGCAGCCTTTCCTCGTAACTCATGCCTCTTAGTTCTAGTTGGAACGAAATCATTTGTGAGTCTCGTTTTTTGTCAACCGTTTTTCATTCATAAACAGGGGGTTTGGCGGGTGCATGGAATCACTTTTGGGTCTTTGTTTAGAGGATGGGCTGTTACAACAGATGACGTTCGAACACTTCCGGAACAAGTGCTTCACTGTTGAATTTTGTTCGAACCACAACGCTGTAAATGTTTCACCCACGTACTACAAATACAAATAATCGCCAACAGAACCTAAACACCTAACCTAACCATTGCCTAGGTTAGGCAATGGTTAGGTTGTCAATGGCAATGATTACGCAATGTACAATATGGTAATATAAAATAATAATAATTTATATTTGTGAAAAGTCCTGTTTTGAATGAACAGCCCATGTTAAAATTGAAGAATGCGTCTTTGGGGTCGACCGCTGGATGGAATGGACTTGGTCTGAGGACGGGTTGGGCGGGTGTGTACCAGTTTTGTCTCCGTCCCTCTACTTGTTAAAGGTTTTTATCTCTGATATTGAATTATTTATCAGTGATGTCTTCCTAGTAGACACCACCCCACCTACACCCACTGCCACCTTCACCACCTTACCTTGGGATGGTTTCGGGGCTTAGCGTCCCCGCGGCCCGGTCCTCGACCAGGCCTCCTGGTTGCTGGACTGGTCAACAAGGCTGTTCGATGCGGCTGCTCACAGCCTGAGTATGAATCACAGCCTGGTGGATCAGGTATACTTTGGAGGTGCTTATCCAGTTCTCTCTTGAACACTGTGAGGGGTCGGCCAGTTATGTCCCTTATGTGTAGTGGAAGTGTTGAACAGTCTCGGGCCTCTGATGTTGATAGTTCTCTCTCAGAGTACCTGTTGCACCTCTGCTTTTCAACGGGGGTATTCTGCACATCCTGCCATGTGTTCTGGTCTCATGTGATGTTATTTCTGTGTGCAGGTTTGGGACCAGCCCCTCTACTATTTTCCACGTGTAAATTATTATGTATCTCTCCCGCCTGCGCTCAAGGGAATACAGATTTAAGCCCTTTAGTCGGTCCCAATAGTTTAGATGTTTTACTGAGTGGATTCTAGCAGTAAAGGTATCTCTGCACGCTCTCCAGGTCAGCAATTTCTCCAGCTTTGAAAGGGGCTGTCATTGTGCAGCAGTACTCCACTCTAGAGAGCACTAGCGTCTTGAAGAGTATCATCATCGGTATAGCATCTCTAGTGTGAAAGGTCCTTGTTATCCAACCTGTCATTTTTCTTGCAGTTGTGACGGCTACTTTATTGTGTTCTTTAAAGGTAGTCCCCCGCTACAAGGCCGCCCGGCTAACATCAGTAATGTCCTCAAGGCTGGGAAGTGTAACCACCACAGACAGACCAGCTTCCTGCCACCACTCTAAGATCACTAAAGCCATTATGAACTTAATAAAAGCGTAAGGAGAATAGGCGTAATAAGTTCATAGTTGAGCCAGCCTACTCCAGCGACGCCAGAAAGGTCTCCCAGTTTTTGTTACGTGGGTGAAAACACCTTCGCCTTAACCTGCCTCTCCACCTGGGCACACCGCTGCTCCCTCAACCATCACAAAAACAGCAGCTGTCAATCAATTTGCAGGGGGGAGACATCTCCCGTCACGCAGGGTGCAGTCGCACCTCCACAGATCTCCAGTATCAGCTCTTGATACTGGTAATGGCTCAAAAGGGCCACCACTTACGGGCTATTCATGCCCGTGCCAGTTTTTGGGTGGCCTAATCTTCATCAATCATCTATCAATCAATTTGCAGGTATTGTTTAATATATCTGCTAGGTGGGGTTACCGGCGGTGCCCGGGTCTCCTTCCCACCACTTACTCTCTCTCCTCTCCTCCGTCTATCGTCTTCCTCTACACATAAGGGACATGACTGGCCGGGTTCTCACCATGTTCAACACAGAACTTGATAAACGAGTCCAGAGAATTCCCGATCAACCAGTTTGTGATGCATACCTTGGGTTGAGGGCAGCCGCATCTAGCAGCCTGGTTGACCACACCACAAACCAGGAGGACTGGTCAGAAACCGGGCCGCATGGACGTTGATCCTCGAAACCAACACCAGATAACGTCCCCCCTATCTCCCCCCCCACGCTCTTTCTCTTTGTCCCAGACAACAGTGAACATTATGCGAATGTGTGATTATATAGGCAATTGATGATTACTAAACACTGATCATTTGTATGCTGAAAATCTCTGTGGATTTTCCTGTGGATATATATATATATATATATATATATATATATATATATATATAATATATATATATATAATATATATATATTGTAACGAGGGGTGGGGGGAAATAGCTCTATCTTGTCCATTATTCCACCCCCCAGTTAACTAACGAGGCCGGGGAAACAGCTCTCTCTAGTCCGTTATCCCGTCTCCAGTTAGCTAACTATTCTAGAGCACCTCCAGAGTTCCTAAGGCAACCTCTCTCGTTCAACACCTTGTAACCTAGGTATTCGACTACCTAGGTGCTAAGACTACAAGGCGCCGTCACTTGATCAGTTACCCGGAACTCTAGAGAGAACTCTAGAATACAGAATCATTGCCACAAACGTATAAGAGGAAACGAAAGGAAAGAAATGAATAGTGAAGTAATTAGTGAGGGTTTGGGGTAAGAGGTAGGGAGGTGGGAGGAGCGAGGAGGGTCATTAGTTGAAAGTGAGAGTTTAGAGATGGGTGGAGGGAGAGGTGTAGATAGGTAGAAGTAGAAGAGTAGATAGAAGTAGAAGACGAAATGCTGCCACCATCCATTCATGATCATTACATACAAGACAAGGAATGGAACTTGCCTGTATCACAAAATTCTCCAAGGATGTTATCATGAGTTCATTATTAGTATGTTCCCTCTGTACCATGTATCAACTCCAAACATGTACTCATTTATATCATGAACCCAGTAACCACAGAGGCTTTCTCAAATCCTCAACTCAAAGCTCTAGGGAACAAAGTTAAACACAATTTAAATAATAAATTCATAATTATATTTCACATGAAGTATCATAATTAGCAATTCAATTAAAATGTTCCAGTTTAATATGCAAAGTGAGTCATCATCCAAGAATTCGAGAACCCTACAACTTGACTGCCCCTGATCATCACACAACATATGTAAACACGACCAAGTCACCTAAATGTTCACTCACCGAGGACTGAGTCTAAGTTGAATAGAGAGGGGGGGGGGGTCTGCAATTTTCAGGCAGCGTCACCCCCCGTCTGGTGACGGCCTATCTCGACGGCTGGCCTCTGCTCTGCTCCGCTGGCCGGTCTCCTATTGCTTAATGCTCGATAGCTCTCCGAGTTTATATTGGGGAACCTAGTAGCTAACTCCGCCCACAAGTAGATAGCCTCCGGCACTACCAAGCCACTCCTTAAACGTCGGCATGTTTGAAGGCTACCCGGCTCCAATTATACGCTTAGCGGAAGCAAGGTGAAATTCTCATGATCTGACCTCAGGTCACTTGGGGTCGTTAACGGTTAGAGGTGTGAGATCTCAGGCAGACAACTGGCGCCTCTCAGATCCTTGTCTGTGACTCATGTACTCTATGTATGTATTAACCTAAACCAAACACTTTTACAGTGTTACATCTCCCCTTCTCCCCGAAAATAAAGTTTTTGCAACACTGCTAAAGCAAGCTAGCTGTGTGCGACAACTTTATTAACGAAAAGAATACATCCTAGCTAAACAAATATACATCATCCTACTCTAAAAAAAATGAAATATATAGACAGACGTCCATTGTCTCTGGCTGGGCGACGTCACTGCTTGGTCTTGTAGATAATCCTGTACCACATTTCTTCAACACAACTGCCTCCGTCGCTTCTCCGTCGTTAACGCACAACAACCCTTGGTCAACCCGAAAGCCGTTACTACTTGAACTGCGCACAGGACCGTGGAATTCGGTTGTCCCAGCTGATCTGTAATTGGCCCTACGTCAGTCACCATGAGAGACGTATATTGGGGTTCTTCACAGCTATAGGGACTACAAGTTTCGAGACCTTCATATAGTTGCCAACAGTAGAAATCCCATCCTACTCTTCTTCCTCCCTGTTGCTCCAGCATGCCTCCTTCAGAGAGCTACTTCTGACAGCCACATCAAGTCCGCATGACACAGGAAGAATCACTCAACAGAGCAACATGCTTGTAGGAGGGGCGGCCAGTTAAGGCAAACGATCCTGTCTTGCAATTACGCTCCATGCAATGATGCTGATACCAGCAAGGGACACGAGGCATCGTGTCTCACTCAGCTTGTCTTATCTTTCTTCTCTCTTCTTTCTTCTCTCTTCCTTCTTCTCTCTTCTTTCTTCTCTCTTCTTTCTTCTCTCTTCCTTCTTCTCTCTTCCTCCTCCCCTGGGTCTTTGACAAGCGACCTGGGGTCCATTGGGGTCTGTCCGTCCTGGGGTCCACTGGGTAGACCGATGTTGGTGGGACAGACTGGAGTCGTTGTTGCTCCTCTTCCATCTTTACTGGGTCGTCTGGGGTCGTCTGCAGAACGACCTGGGGTCCACTGGGGTCCGTCCGTTCTGGGGTCCACTGGGTAGACCAATGTTGACCGACCGAGAGGGCTGCATCTTGGGGTCCCCTGGGGTGGTGGTGGTGGTGGAGCCATGACCTCCAGGTAGTGGGCTGGTCGTGGTGGTGGTGATAAACGCCCGTGAGTATGGTACACAGCAGCCGTCTCCCTCTTCTGTATATGCGTCGCGCCTCTCCTCTGGCTCCCACCTGTGGATGAACATAAAGGCGACAATACCCGTGTTCCATGCTGTTTGTGTGACCCTGTAGTTTGTATAGGGTTACACAGTTATATCATAACGCTCTCCTCCTGGCAACAACTACACTTCAATTTTTTTAATAATCCAATTAACTCTGAATGATATTGACTTGGTGGAACATAAAACAGTAACAGAGTAAAGTTAGAGAAGAGAGAATAAGGTCGTCACTCCTTTTAACTTGTCACAAAAAAAAAATCAACACTAATAGACAAAACACTAGCCTAAACTTAACTGTACCGTTCTTAATCTTAAGTACTTAATTAACCATTACTCCCACCCTTAACCTACAGCCACCTACGTGACCCAGAGTGTTTTCCTAGCTTCTCCGCCGGTCAACAACTCAAAACTGTTGCCACCCCTGTGACCAGACTATCTAACGTCGAGCGTCCCCAACGTGAAGTCTACTGACATACTAAGCCTCCCCCTAGTATGCTGTACAATACCAGTACACCTCGGGTTATTGCGTTCAAATGGAGTAAAACAGTCGATCGCAATAATCTGAGCAGAACCACCACTTAAAACTACTTAAGAACTACACCTGCCACTCCTCACTGACCTGGAGACCAGCGGTGGCTGGGTGTCCCCGTGGGACATGCGAGGTCACCTGTCACACTCAGCTGACCTGCACTACCAACACCGCTAAGTTCCCAAATCGCCAAATCTTATTACTAACATAAATCACTACACACGCAAGTTCTAGAGAACATTCCCTGAACTTCACAAAACTCACAAAATCACTAAACACAACACCAGAGAATCACAATCTCCTAACCTGAAAACAGCTCGCTAAATCGCGAATAATAAACACCTGTCAAGATCTCCCTGATAGCGCCTGAGCGGCAAAAGACACGTGGGACTGAACAATGTTAAAAGAACACCAACTACCTACAACATTGTTCAACACCGCTGCCAACATTGTAACGGGGGTGGGGGGGTCTAGCTCTATCTTGTCCATTATTCCACCCCCCAGTTAACTAACGAGGCCGGGAAACAGCTCTCTCTAGTCCGTTATCCCGTCCCCAGTTAGCTAACTATTCTAGAGCACCTCCAGAGTTCCTAAGGCAACCTCTCTCGTTCAACACCTTGTAACCTAGGTATTCGACTACCTAGGTGCTAAGACTACAAGGCGCCGTCACTTGATCAGTTACCCGGAACTCTAGAGAGAACTCTAGAATACAGAATCATTGCCACAAACGTATAAGAGGAAACGAAAGGAAAGAAATGAATAGTGAAGTAATTAGTGAGGGTTTGGGGTAAGAGGTAGGGAGGTGGGAGGAGCGAGGAGGGTCATTAGTTGAAAGTGAGAGTTTAGAGATGGGTGGAGGGAGAGGTGTAGATAGGTAGAAGTAGAAGAGTAGATAGAAGTAGAAGACGAAATGCTGCCACCATCCATTCATGATCATTACATACAAGACAAGGAATGGAACTTGCCTGTATCACAAAATTCTCCAAGGATGTTATCATGAGTTCATTATTAGTATGTTCCCTCTGTACCATGTATCAACTCCAAACATGTACTCATTTATATCATGAACCCAGTAACCACAGAGGCTTTCTCAAATCCTCAACTCAAAGCTCTAGGGAACAAAGTTAAACACAATTTAAATAATAAATTCATAATTATATTTCACATGAAGTATCATAATTTAGCAATTCAATTAAAATGTTCCAGTTTAATATGCAAAGTGAGTCATCATCCAAGAATTCGAGAACCCTACAACTTGACTGCCCCTGATCATCACACAACATATGTAAACACGACCAAGTCACCTAAATGTTCACTCACCGAGGACTGAGTCTAAGTTGAATAGAGAGGGGGGGGGGGTCTGCAATTTTCAGGCAGCGTCACCCCCCGTCTGGTGACGGCCTATCTCGACGGCTGGCCTCTGCTCTGCTCCGCTGGCCGGTCTCCTATTGCTTAATGCTCGATAGCTCTCCGAGTTTATATTGGGGAACCTAGTAGCTAACTCCGCCCACAAGTAGATAGCCTCCGGCACTACCAAGCCACTCCTTAAACGTCGGCATGTTTGAAGGCTACCCGGCTCCAATTATACGCTTAGCGGAAGCAAGGTGAAATTCTCATGATCTGACCTCAGGTCACTTGGGGTCGTTAACGGTTAGAGGTGTGAGATCTCAGGCAGACAACTGGCGCCTCTCAGATCCTTGTCTGTGACTCATGTACTCTATGTATGTATTAACCTAAACCAAACACTTTTACAGTGTTACAATATATATAAATAATATATATATATATATATAATATATATATATATAATATATATATAATATATATATATATAGATATATATATATATATATATATATATATATATATATATATATATATATATATATATATATATATATATATATATATAATGTGTATGTGTGCGCGCGTGCACCTAGCTGTGTTTGAAGGAGTTGAGCTTTCGGCCCGCCTCTCAACTGTCAACTAATCAACTGTTACTAACTACTAATTAACCATTTCCTCCCCCCCCCACACCCAGGAAGCAGCCCGTGACAGCTGTTTTAACTCCCAGGTATCTATTTACTGCTAGGTAACAGGGGCATCAGGGGATCGAACCCGGATCCGAGGATGCGGGCAGCCGCGGATTACGAGCCCAGATCGCTGTCCACTCAGCTCTCAGGCCCTAATTGTTTGTGTACTCACCTATTTGTGCCTGCGGGGTTGAGCTCTGGCTCTTTGGTCCCGCCTCTCAACTGTCAATCAACTGGTGTACAGGTTCCTGAGCCTATTGGGCTCTATCATATCTACACTTCGAACTGTGTATGGAGTCAGCCTCCACCACATCACTTCCTAGTGCGTTCCATTTATTAACTACTCTGACACTGAAAAAATTTTCTAACGTCTCTGTGGCTCATCTGGGTACTAAGTTTTCCACCTGTGTCCCCTTGTTCGCGTCCCACCCGTGCTGAAGAGTTTGTCTTTGTCCACCCTGTCAATTCCCCTGAGAATTTTGTATGTGGTTATCATGTCTCTCCCGTGTGTGTGTGTGTGTGTGTGTGTAAT
>NW_025551730.1:0-18456 GCF_020424385.1 Procambarus clarkii
CAAGGCAAGTGAACTTACGGAAAGAGCAAAAAATGTGAACCCTGATGTAATTGGACTCACGGAAACCAAACTCTCGGAATCATAACGAATTCGGTGTTTCCCCAGAACTACACCGTAATAAGGAGAAAGAGGGAAGGAAGGGGAGGTGGCAGAGTGGCTCTACTGATATGGAGGGAGTGGAGTTTCAAGGAGATGGTTATCCCAGGCTGCGAGGGGTTCAGAGACTAAATTACAGGCACCATGACGATAGGAGGACCAGGAGTAGTAGTAGCAATGATATATATAACCCTCTACCAAACGATAGAAGACCCAGGGAGACAGAAACAACATTGCAGTCAATACTATAATTGAGTGAACAGCTACTGCTGCCTGTAGAAATAGATCCCATCTGCTCATCATTGGGAGACTTCAATCACGGAAGGATAAACTGGGAAAATAAGGAACCGCATGGAAGTCAGGAAACGTGGAGAACTAAACTGTTGGAAGTGGCGACAAGAAACATTTTAAGTCAGCATGTTAGAGGACCCACAAGAATGAGCGGCAACGATGAACCAGCGAGACTCCAACTAGTCTTCACTCTGAATGACTCCTATATAAGGGAAAACGGTTTCTAAGCCCCCGAGGGAATGAGCGATGACAGTGTACTGATGTTTGAGTATCTGGTCGATGAAGGGTTAATGTACTCAAGGATGGATCCAGAAAAAAAGGTCGCATTCCGAAAGGGAAACTATGAGGAAATAAGCAAATTCCTAACAGATATAACTTTAGAAACAGAGCTTAGAGGAAAGACAGCCCAAAGCATGATGGATTACATCACACAAAAGTGTAAGGAGGTAGCATACAAGTTCGTCCCAATCCAAAATGAAAGAAATGAAATGGGCTGTAGAGAAACTATAGAAATAACAGGACACTTGAGAGCAGAGAAAGATACCAGAGCGCCAGGAATGAATACGTTAGGGTGAGAAGAAAAGCGGAAGGGCAATATGTAAATGACATAGCAAGCAAGGCGAAGAATTAACCCAAATTGCTTCACAGTCACATCGGCAGAAAAACTACAGTGTAGGAACAGGTAATATAACTGACGATAGGGGCAGACAGAGTCACTATAAACGACAAGAAACGTACGAGGAACTCAATAAGAGATTTCAGGAGGTCTTCACATATGAGCAAGGTTATCTTGAGGTTATCTTGAGATGATTTCGGGTCTTTAGTGTCCCCGCGGCCCGGTCCTCGTCCAGGCCTCCACCCCCAGGAAGCAGCCCGTGACAGCTGACTAACACCCAGGTACCTATTTTACTGCTAGGTAACAGGGGCATAGGGTGAAAGAAACTCTGCCCATTGTTTCTCGCCGGCGCCCGGGATCGAACCCGGGACCACAGGATCACAAGAACAGCGTGCTGTCCGCTCGGCTCAACCGGCAAACCGAGCAAGGAGAAGCTCCAGAGATAAGAGAGGGAATAGTTTACCAGGAACCACCAGAGGAGTTGGAGATTACCAGTGGGGAGGTAAGGAAGCTTTTGCTAGAGATGGACGTGACAAAGGCTATAGGCCCAGATGGAATCACCACCATGGATACTAAAGGAAGGAGCAGAAGCACTGTGCCTACCACTCTCTATAGTATATAAGAATTCCCTGGTAATAAGTGAACTGCCAAAAATTTGAAGACAGTTAATGTTGTCCCGATATACAAGAAAGGGGATAGACAGGAGGCACTGAACTACAGGCCAGTGTCCCCAACTTGCATACAATGCAAGTTGCATGGAGAAGCAACTGTTGGAGAAGATGGTGCGAAATAAGGTAGTGGAACATCTGAAGCGAAAGAACTTTGTAACACAACATCGACATTGGATCAAGGATGGCAAGTCCTGCCTCACAGGATTAATTGAATTCTACGACCAGGCAACAAAAATCACGCAAGAAAGAAAAGATATTCCTCTGGATAAAGGTGTGCTTAAGCAAAAGAAGACAGCGAGTCACTGTTAGAGGTGAGGTCTCAGATAAGGGAGGCATCACCAGTGGAGTCCCACAGGGTTCAGTCCTTGAACCTATACTGTTTCTGATATATGTAAATGATCTCCCAGAGGATAGACTCGTTCCTCTCATTGTTTTCTGATGATGCAAAAATTTGGAGGATTACGAGTTGATATCACATCAAACCTGTCTCCTGAAGGCCACATCAAGAGAATAACATCTGCGGCGTATGCAAGGCTGCCTAACATCAGAACTGACTTCAGGAACCTGTGTAAAGAATCATTCAGAACCTTGTATACCACATATGTAAGACCAATCCTGGAGTATGCGGCCCCAGCATGGAGCCCGTACTTGTCAAGCACAAGGCGAAGCATGAAAAAGTTCAGAGGTATGCCACCAGGATAGTCCCAGAACGAAGAGGCATGAGTTACTAGGAAAGGCTGCGTGAAATGCACCTCACGACACTGGAAGACAGTGATCAGTAAGGGGAGACATGATCACTACCGTTAAAATTCTCAGAGGAATTAACAAGGTAGATAAAGAAAAACTGATTAATAGGGGTCGTACGCGAACAAGGGGACACAGGTGGAAACTGAGTACCCAAATGAGCCTCAGGGACGTGTAGAAAGAACTTTTTCAGTGTCAGAGTAGTTAACAGATGGAATGCATTAGGCAGTGATGTGGTGGAGGCTGACTCCATACACAGTTTCAAATGTAGATATGACAGAGCCCAGTAGGCTCAGGAATCTGTACACCAGATGATTGACAGTTGAGAGGCGGGACCAAAGAGCCAGAGCTCAACCCCTGCAAGCGCAAATAGGTGAGTACAAATAGGTGAGTACACACAGTTCTTGGAATTCTATGATAAAATAACGAAGATAAGACAGGACAAAGAAGGTTGAGCAGACTGCATATTTCTGGACTGCCAAAAGGCCTTTAAAACAGTACCGCACATGAGACTGCTATTCAAAGTTGAGAGGCAGGCGGGAGTAAGCGGAAAGGCCTTAACATGGGTAAGGAACTACCTTACAGGAAGGAGCCAGAGAGTTACGGTAAGGGGCGAGAAGTCGGACTGGCGAACAGTAACTAGTGGAGTACCTCAAGGATCGGTGCTGGGACCAATTCTATTTCTAATATACGTTAATGACATGTTTACAGGAGTAAAATCCTATATGTCGATGTTGGCGGATGATGCAAAGTTGATGAGAAGAGTTGTGGCAGATGAGGATTGTACGATACTCCAAGAGGACCTAAACAGGTTGCAGAGAAGGTTAGAAACAAGGCTACTGGAGTTCAACACGAGCAAATGTAAAGTTATGGAAATGGGACTAGGTGATAGGAGACCAAAGGGACAGTACACAATGAAGGGGAACTACCTACCTGTGACGATTCGAGAAAGAGACCTGGGGGTGGACGTAACACCTAATCTAACTCCTGAGGCGCATGTAAATAGAATAACGACAACAGCGTACTCTACACTGACAAAAGTTGGAGCATTATTCAGAAACCTAAGTAAGGAGGCATTTAGGGCGCTTTACATTGCTTATGTGAGGCCAGTCTTGGAGTATGCCGCCCCATCATGTAGTCCCCACCTGAAGAAACACATAAGGAAACTGGAAAAGCTTCAGAAGTTTGCAATAAGACTCGTCCCAGCGTTACGAGGGATGAGGTATGAAAAACGCTTGAAGGAACTGAGCCTTACGACACTAGAAAAAAGAAGGGAGAGGTGGGGGGGGCATATGACAGGAAAATATAAAACACTTAAGGAGACTCACAGAGTGAATGCTGACGAAATGTTCACACGGAATAGTAACAGAACGAGGACACATGGGTGGAAGCTGGAAAATCAGATGAGTCACAGAGATATTAGGAAGTTTTCTTTTAGCGTGAGAGTAGTGAAAAAATGGAATGCACTTAGGGAGCAGGTTGTGTAAGCAAATTTTATTCATAATTTTAAAACTAGGTATGATAGGGAAATAGGACCGGATTCATTGCTGTAAACAACCGATGGCTAGAAAGTCGGGATCCAAGAGTCAATGCTCGATCCTGAAAAGCACTAATAGGTGAGTACATACAGGCACACACATGTCCGTTTGACACTTATTATGAACCTAATGAAACAAACGAAGTAAAGAATCAGGCACCAAGGCACCTCTTTCACCACCACACTAATAAAATCAACCAAAGTCACGGGCTTGGCTGCCCAAACCAGAGAGCATCAGGAACAAGACTCTGGAGCAGATGGAACACTGTAGAGGGCACGATCGTCAGGACACGAGTCATTAACTGCTCGCCCAGGTTCACTCACCAGATGATCTTCGGGAAGGAAGAGATGGAAGCCTGCTTACACGAGTGAAAGAAATCCTCTTCTTCTGGGCCCATCATATACAACCTGTCCTCCTACAACCTGCCCTCCAACAACCTGTCCACCTACAACCTGTCCTCCTACAACCTGTCCTCCTAAAACCTGTCCTCCAACAACCTGTCCTCCTACAACCTGTCCTCCTTCAACCTGTCCTCCTACAACCTGTCCTCCAACAACCTGTCCTCCTACAACCTGTCCTCCTTCAACCTGTCCTCCTACAACCTATCCTCCTACAACCTGTCCTCCTACAACCTGTCCTCCTAAAACCTGTCCTCCTACAACCTGTCCTCAAACAACCTGTCCTCCTACAACCTGTCCTCCCAAAACCTGTCCTTTTACAACCTGTTCTACGACCTGTCCTCCTACAATCTGTCCTTCTACAACCTGTCCTCCTACAACCTGTCCTTCTACAACCTGTTCTACAACCTGTCCTCCTGCAACCTGTCCTCCTTCAACCTGTCCTCCTACAACCTGTCCTCCTACAACCTGTCCTCCCAAAACCTGTCCTTCTACAACCTGTTCTACGACCTGTCCTCCTACAATCTGTCCTTCTACAACCTGTCCTCCTACAACCTGTCCTTCTGCAACCTGTTCTACAACCTGTCCTCCTGCAACCTGTCCTCCTACAACCTGTCCTCAAACAACCTGTCCTTCTACAACCTGTCCTCCTACAATCTGCCTTCCTACAACCTGTCCTACAACCTGTCCTCCTACAACCTTTCCTCATACAACCTGTCCTCCAACAACCTGTCCTCCTACAACCTGTCCTCCTACAACCTGTCCTCCTACAACCTGTGCTCCTACAACCTGTGCTCCTACAACCTGTCATCCTACAACGTGTTCTCCGACAACCTGTCATACTACAACCTGTCCTCCAACAACCTGTCCTCCTACAACCTGTCTTCCTACAACCTGTCCTTCTACAACCTGTCCCCCTACAACCTGTCCTCCTACAACCTGTCCTCTACAACCTGTTTCCTACAACCTGTGCTCCTACAACCTGTCCTCCTACAACCTGTCCTCCTACAACCTGTCCTTCAACAACCTGTCCTCCAACAATCTGCCCTCCTTCAACCTGTCCTCCTACAACCTGTCCTCCTACAACCTGTCCTTCTACAACCTGTTTTCCTACAACCTGTGCTCCTAACACCTGTGCTCCTACAACCTGTCCTCCTACAACCTGTCCTTCAACAACCTGTCCTCCAACAATCAGCCCTCCTACAACCTGTCCTCCTACAACCTGTCCTCCTACAACCTGTCCTCCAACAACCTGTCCTCCTACAACCTGTCCTCCTACAACCTGTCCTCCTACAACCTGTCCTCCTACAACCTGTCCTCCAACAACCTGTCCTCCTACAACCTGTCTTCCTACAACCTGTCCTCCAACAACCTGTCCTCCTACAACCTGTCCTCCTACAACCTGTCCTCCTACAACCTGTCCTCCAACAACCTGTCCTCCTACAACCTGTCCTCCAACAACCTGTCCTCCTACAACCTGTCCTCCTACAACCTGTCCTCCTACAACCTGTCCTCCTACAACCTGTCCTCCAACAACCTGTCCTCCTACAACCTGTCCTCCTACAACCTGTCCTCCAACAACCTGTCCTCCAACAACCTGTCCTCCTACAACCTGTCCTCCTTCAACCTGTCCTCCAACAACCTGTCCTCCTACAACCTGTCCTCCTACAACCTGTCTCCTACAACCTGTCCTCCTACAACCTGTCTTCCTACAACCTGTCCTCCTACAACATGTCCTCCTACAACCTGTCCTTCTACAACCTGTCCTCCAACAATCTGCCCTCCTACAACCTGTCCTCCTACAACCTGTCCTCCTACAACCTGTCCTCCTACAACCTGTCCTCCTACAACCTGTCCTCCTACAACCTGTCCTCCAACAACCTGTCTTCCTACAACCTGTCCTCCTACAACCTGTCCTCCTACAACCTGTCCTCCAACAACCTGTCCTCCTACAACCTGTCCTCCTACAACCTATCCTCCTACAACCTGTCCTCCTACAACCTGTCCTCCAACAACCTGTCCTCCTACAACCTGTCTTCCTATAACCTGTCCTCCAACAACCTGTCCTCCAACAACCTGTCCTCCTACAACCTGTCCTCCTTCAACCTGTCATCCAACAACCTGTCCTCCTACAACCTGTCCTCCTACAACCTGTCGAACTACAACCTGTAATCCAACAACCTGTCTTCCTACAACCTGTCCTTCTACAACATGTCCTCCTACAACTTGTCCTCCAACAACCTGTCCTCCTACAACCTGTCCTCCTACAACCTGTCCTCCTACAACCTGTGCTCCTACAACCTGTGCTCCTACAACCTGTCATCCTACAACCTCTCCATCTACAACCTGTCCTCCAACAACCAGTCCTCCTACAACCTGTCTTCCTACAACCTGTCCTACAACTTCTCCCCCTACAACCTGTCTTCATACAACCTGTCCTCCTACAACCTGTCCTCCTACAACCTGTGCTCCTACAACCTGTGCTCCTACAACCTGTCCTCCTACAACCTGTCCTCCTACAACCTGTGCTCCTACAACCTGTGCTCCAACAACCTGTCCTCCTATAACCTGTCCTTCAACAACCTGTCCTCCAAAAACCTGCCCTCCTTCAACCTGTCCTCCTACAACCTGTCTTCCTACAACCTGTCCTCCGACAACCTGTCCTCCTACAACCTGTCCTCCTACAACCTGTCCTCCTACAACCTGTCCTCCTACAACCTGTCCTCCTACAACCTGTCCTCCTACAACCTGTCCTCCTACAACACGTCCTCCTACAACCTGTCCTCCTACAACATCCTACAACTGTCCTCCTACAACCTGTCCTCCTACAACCTGTCCTCCTACAACCTGTCCTCCTACAACCTGTCCTCCTACAACCTGTCCTCCTACAACCTGCCTTCCTACAACCTGTCCTCCTACAACCTGTCCTCCTACAACCTGTCCTCCTACAACCTGTCCTCCTACAACCTGTCCTCCTACAACCTGTCCTCCTACAACCTGTCCTCCTACAACCTGTCCTCCTACAACCTGTCCTCCTACAACCTGTCCTCCTACAACCTGTCCTCCTACAACCTGTCCTCCTACAACCTGTCCTCCTACAACCTGTCCTCCTACAACCTGTCCTCCTACAACCTGTCCTCCTACAACCTGTCCTCCTACAACCTGTCCTCCTACAACCTGTCCTCCTACAACCTGTCCTCCTACAACCTGTCCTCCTACAACCTGTCCTCCTACAACCTGTCCTCCTACAACCTGTCCTCCTACAACCTGTCCTCCTACAACCTGTCCTCCTACAACCTGTCCTACCTACAACCTGCACTCATACAACCTACCCTCCAACAACCTGTCCTCCTACAACCTGTCCTCCAACAACCTGTCCTCCTTCAACCTGTCCTCCTACAACCTGTCCTCCAACAACCTGTACTCTAACAACCTGTCCTCCAACAACCTGTCTTCTCACAACCTGTCCTCCTACAACCTGTCCTCCTACAACCTGTCCTCAAACAACCTGTCCCCCTACCACCTGTACTCCTACAACCTGTCCTCCTACAACCTGTTCTCCTACAACCTGTCCTCCTACAACCTGTCCTCCAACAACCTGTCCTCCTACAACCTGTCCTCCAACAACATGTCTTCCTACAACCTGTCCTCCAACATCCTGTCCTCCTACAACCTGTCCTCCTACAACCTGTCCTCCTACAACCCGTCCTCCAACAACCTGTCCTCAAACAACCTGTCCTCCTACAACCTGTCCTCCAACAACCTGTCCTCCAACAACCTGACCTCCTACAACCTGTCCTCCATCAACCTGTCCTTCTACAACCTGTCCTTCTACAACCATGTCCTCCAAACACCTGTCTTCCTACAACCTGTCGTCCTACAACCTGTCCTCCTACAACCTGTCCTCCAACAACCTGTCCTCCAACAAGCTGTCCTCTTACAACCTGTCCTCCTACAACCTGTCCTCCATCAACCTGTCCTCCTACAACCTGTCCTCCTACAACCTGTCCTACGCCTCCTCCAACAACCTGTCCTCCAACAACCTGTCCTCCTACAACCTGTCCTCCTACAACCTGTCCTCCTACAACCTGTCCTCCTACAACCTGTCCTCCTACAACCTGTCCTCCTACAACCTGTCCTCCAACAACCTGTCCTCCTACAACCTGTCCTCCTACAACCTGTCCTCCTACAACCTGTCCTCCTACAACCTGTCCTCCTACAACCTGTCCTCCTACAACCTGTCCTCCTACAACCTGTCCTCCTACAACCTGTCCTCCTACAACCTGTCCTCCTACAACCTGTCCTCCTACAACCTGTCCTCCTACAACCTGTCCTCCTACAACCTGTCCTCCTACAACCTGTCCTCCTACAACCTGTCCTCCTACAACCTGTCCTCCTACAACCTGTCCTCCTACAACCTGTCCTCCAACAACCTGTCCTCCTACAACCTGTCCTCCTACAACCTGTCCTCCTACAACCTGTCCTCCTACAACCTGTCCTCCTCCAACCTGTCCTCCTACAACCTGTCCTCCTATACAGCCTGTCCTCCTACAACCTGTCCTCCTACAACCTGTCCTCCTACAACCTGTCCTCCTACAACCTGTCCTCCTACAACCTGTCCTCCTACAACCTGTCCTCCTACAACCTGTCCTCCTACAACCTGTCGAACTACAACCTGTGACTCCTACAACCTGTCCTCCTACAACCGTCCTCCAACAACCTGTCATCCTACAACCTGTCCTCCTACAACCTGTCCTCCTACAACCTGTCCTCCTACAACCTAAGCTCCTACAACCTGTCCTTCTATAACCTGTCCTCCTACAACCTGTCCTCCTACAACCTGTCCTCCTACAACCTGTCCTCCTACAACCTGTCCTCCTACAACCTGTCCTCCTACAACCTGTCCTCCTACAACCTGTCCTCCTACAACCTGTCCTCCTACAACCTGTCCTCCAACAACCTGTCCTCCTACAACCTGTCCTTCTACAACCTGTCCTCCAACAACCTGTCCTCCTACAACCTGTCCTCCTACAACCTGTCCTCCTACAACATGTGCTCCTACAATCTGTGCTCCTACAACCTCTCATCCTACAAAGTGTCCTCCGACAACCTGTCATCCTACAACCTGTCCATCTAAAACCTGTCCTCCTACAACCTGTCTTTCTACAACCTGTCCTTCTACAACCTCTCCCCCTACAACCTGTCCTCTTACAACCTGTCCTCCTACAACCTGTCCTCCTACAACCTGTCCTCCTACAACCTGTCCTCCTACAACCTGTCCTCCAACAACCTGTCCTCCTACAACCTGTCCTCCTACAACCTGTCCTCCTACAACCTGTCCTCCTACAACCTGTCCTCCTACAACCTGTCCTCCTACAACCTGTCCTCCTACAACCTGTCCTCCAACAACCTGTCCTCCTACAACCTGTCCTCCTACAACCTGTCCTCCTACAACCTGTCCTCCTACAACCTGTCCTCCAACAACCTGTCCTCCTACAACCTGTCCTCCTACAACCTGTCCTCCAACAACCTGTCCTCCAACAACCTGTCCTCCTACAACCTGTCCTCCTACAACCTGTCCTCCAACAACCTGTCCTCCAACAACCTGTCCTCCTACAACCTGTCCTCCTACAACCTGTCCTCCTACAACCTGTCCTCCAACAACCTGTCCTCCTACAACCTGTCCTCCTACAACCTGTCCTCCAACAACCTGTCCTCCTACAACCTGTCCTCCTACAACCTGTCCTCCTACAACCTGTCCTCCTACAACCTGTCCTCCTACAACCTGTCCTCCTACAACCTGTGCTCCTACAACCTGTCATCCTACAACGTGTTCTCCGACAACCTGTCATCCTACAACCTGTCCATCTACAACCTGTCCTCCTACAACCTGTCTTCCTACAACCTGTCCTTCTACAACCTCTCCCCCTACAACCTGTCCTCCTACAACCTGTCCTCCTACAACCTGTCCTCCTACAACCTGTGCTCCTACAACCTGTCCTCCAACAACCTGTCCTCCTATAACCTGTCCTCCTACAACCTGTCCTCCAACAACCTGTCCTCCTACAACCTGTCCTCCTACAACCTGTCCTCCTACAACCTGTCCTCCAACAACCTGTCCTCCTACAACCTGTCCTCCTACAACCTATCCTCCTACAACCTGTCCTCCTACAACCTGTCCTCCAACAACCTGTCCTCCTACAACCTGTCTTCCTATAACCTGTCCTCCAACAACCTTTCCTCCAACAACCTGTCGTCCTACAACCTATCCTCCTTCAACCTGTCCTCCAACAACCTGTCCTCCTACAACCTGTCCTCCTACAACCTGTCGAACTACAACCTGTCCTCCTACAACCTGTCCTCCTACAACCTGTCGAACTACAACCTGTCCTCCAACAACCTGTCTTCCTACAACCTGTCCTTCTACAACATGTCCTCCTACAACCTGTCCTCCAACAACCTGTCCTCCTACAACCTGTCCTCCTACAGCCTGTCCTCCTACAACCTGTCCTCCTACAACCTGTCCTCCTACAACCTGTCCTCCTACAACCTGTCCTCCTACAACCTGTAATCCTACAACCTCTCCTTCTACAACCTGTCCTCCAACAACCTGTCCTCCTACAACCTGTCTTCCTACAACCTGTCCTTCTACAACCTCTCCCCCTACAACCTGTCCTCCTACAACCTGTCCTCCTACAACCTGTCCTCCTACAACCTGTCCTCCTACAACCTGTCCTCCTACAACCTGTCCTCCTACAACCTGTCCTCCAACAACCTGTCCTCCAACAACCTGTCCTCCTACAACCTGTCCTCCTACAACCTGTCCTCCTACAACCTGTCCTCCTACAACCTGTCCTCCTACAACCTGTCCTCCTACAACCTGTCCTCCTACAACCTGTCCTCCAACAACCTGTCCTCCTACAACCTGTCCTCCTACAACCTGTCCTCCTACAACCTGTCCTCCAACAACCTGTCCCCCTATAACCTGTCCTCATACAACCTGTCCTCCAACAACCTGTCCTTCTACAACCTGTCCTCCTTCAACCTATCCTCCTACAACCTGTCCTCCTACAACCTGTCCTCCAACAACCTGTCCTCCTACAACCTGTCTTCCTATAACCTGTCCTCCAACAACCTTTCCTCCAACAACCTGTCGTCCTACAACCTGTCCTCCTTCAACCTGTCCTCCAACAACCTGTCCTCCAACAACCTGTCCTCCTACAACCTGTCTTCCTATAACCTGTCCTCCAACAACCTTTCCTCCAACAACCTGTCGTCCTACAACCTGTCCTCCTTCAACCTGTCCTCCAACAACCTGTCCTCCTACAACCTGTCCTCCTACAACCTGTCGAACTACAACCTGTCCTCCTACAACCTGTCGAACTACAACCTGTCCTCCAACAACCGGTCTTCCTACAACCTGTCCTTCTACAACATGTCCTCCTATAACCTGTCCTCCAACAACCTGTCCTCCTACAACCTGTCCTCCTACAACCTGTCTTCCTACAACCTGTCCTCCTACAACCTGTCCTCCTACAACCTGTCCTCCTACAACCTGTCCTCCTACAACCTGTCCTCCTACAACCTGTCCTCCTACAACCTGTCCTCCTACAACCTGTCCTCCTACAACCTGTCCTCCTACAACCTGTCCTCCTACAACCTGTCCTCCTACAACCTGTCCTCCTACAACCTGTCCTCCTACAACCTGTCCTCCTACAACCTGTCCTCCTACAACCTGTCCTCCTACAACCTGTCCTCCTACAACCTGTCCTCCTACAACCTGTCCTCCTACAACCTGTCCTCCTACAACCTGTCCTCCTACAACCTGTCCTCCTACAACCTGTCCTCCAACAACCTGTCCTCCAACAACCTGTCCTCCTACAACCTGTCCTCCTACAACCTGTCCTCCAACAACCTGTCCTCCAACAACCTGTCCTCCTACAACCTGTCCTCCTACAACCTGTCCTCCAACAACCTGTCCTCCTACAACCTGTCCTCCTACAACCTGTCCTCCTACAACCTGTCCTCCTACAACCTGTCCTCCTACAACCTGTCCTCCAACAACCTGTCCTCCTACAACCTGTCCTTCTACAACCTGTCCTCCAACAACCTGTCCTCCAACAACCTGTCCTCCTACAACCTGTCCTCCTACAACCTGTCTTCCTACAACCTGTCCTCCTACAACCTGTCTTCCTACAACCTGTCCTCCTACAACCTGTGCTCCTACAACCTGTCATCCTACAACGTGTTCTCCGACAACCTGTCATCCTACAACCTCTCCATCTACTACATGTCCTTCAACAACCTGTCCTCCTACAACCTGTCTTCCTACAACCTGTCCTTCTACAACCTCTCCCCCTGCAACCTGTCCTCCTACAACCTGTCCTCCTACAACTTGTCCTCCTACAACCTGTGCTCCTACAACCTGTCCTCCAACAACCTGTCCCCCTATAACCTGTCCTCCTACAACCTGTCCTCCAACAACCTGTCTTCCTACAACCTGTCCTCCTACAACCTGTCCTCCTACAACCTGTCCTCCAACAACCTGTCCTCCTACAACCTGTCCTCCTACAACCTATCCTCCTACAACCTGTCCTCCTACAACCTGTCCTCCAACAACCTGTCCTCCTACAACTTGTCTTCCTATAACCTGTCCTCCTACAACCTATCCTCCTACAACCTATCCTCCTTCAACCTGTCCTCCAACAACCTGTCCTCCTACAACCTGTCCTCCTACAACCTGTCGAACTAAAACCTGTCCTCCTACAACCTGTCGAACTACAACCTGTCCTCCAACAACCTGTCTTCCTACAACCTGTCCTTGTACAACATGTCCTCCTACAACCTGTCCTCCAACAACCTGTCCTCCTACAACCTGTCCTCCTACAGCCTGTGCTCCTACAACCTGTGCTCCTACAACCTGTGCTCCTACAACCTGTCATCCTACAACGTGTTCTCCGACAACCTGTCATCCTACAACCTCTCCATCTACAACCTGTCCTCCAACAACCTGTCCTCCTACAACCTGTCTTCCTACAACCTGTCCTTCTACAACCTCTCCCCCTACAACCTGTCCTCCTACAACCTGTCCTCCTACAACCTGTCCTCCTATAACCTGTGCTCCTACAACCTGTGCTCCTACAACCTTTCCTCCTACAACCTGTCCTTCAACAACCTGTCCTCCAACAACCTGCCCTCCTTCAACCTGTCCTCCTACAACCTGTCCTCCTACAACCTGTCCTCCAACAACCTGTCCCCCTATAACCTGTCCTCCTACAATCTGTCCTCCTACACGTGCTCCTACAACCTGTCTTCCTACAACGTCTCATCCTACAATCTGTCCTCCTACAACACGTGCTCCTACAACCTGTCCTCCTACAACGTCTCATCCTACAACGTGTCCTCCTACAACACGTGCTCCTACAACCTGTCCTCCTACAACGTCTCGTCCTACAACGTGTCCTCCTACAACCTGTCCTCCTACAACCTGTCCTCCAATAACCTGTCCTCCAACAACCTGTCCTCCTACAACCTGTCCTCCAACAACCTGTCCTCCTACAACCTCTCCTCCTACAACCTCTCCTCCTACAACCTTTTCTCCTACAACCTGTCCTCCTACAACCTGTCCCCCCTACAACCTGTCCTCTTTCAAAGAACGTCGCTTTTCGCTCGTAGGCGTTACATACGGCCAAATATTATCGCACTAGAAAATGGAAGCGGCTGGCGAAAGTGACGTACTTCCTTTTTTTCTGTTTTGGGTCCTCTGGTAGGTTCGGATAGACCACTTTAAATTGACCGTTTTGTTGAATTTGGGAAACCTTAGGAGGAGGGGGCTGCATTGACAAATAATAATAATAATAATAATAATAATAATAATAATAATGATACACAGAAATCATAATAATTTTTTATATTAAATGAACAAATTCACAGGAGCCTTGACGAGGGTTCGAACCTATGTGCTGGGTGTTCCCAGACGCGCTCTAGTGAACTGTATCACGACATGGTAAAATAACTCCAATCTGGAGTGTTTTTACCCCCACGAGGATCCCGAGGCTTTCACTGAAGCCTAACCCGGGTTTTAAACATTTCCCCCCAGTGTACCCGGGCTCTTTCTACCAAATAGTTGTACCTCCGACTGGGGTTCGAACCCTCATTAAGGCCCTTTTGCATTTGTTAAAATAATAATAATAATATACAAACAGATCATACAAACTTGATATATTAATCAGAGGTGATTGGAGCAGGGAGGTGACTGGAGCAGGGAGGTGATTGGAGCCAGCGATCAGGGTGCTCTCAGCCGCGCACCTTACCCCTGTACCACATGTTATACAGCCTGGGGTTCCACTCCCTCCTCCGGGGAGTCTGGCAGCTAGTCCAGGGTTTACAACACTCATGCACTCCGTTGTAGGTAAAGTGGTTCATCAATAACACGCTTCAAATAGTTTTATTTCCGTCCGGCTCAGCAGACCACCCATTCTCGCACTTGCTTATAGTCAATATCTTGGCTATGAATAAGTGCATATGTGACATACTTATTGTGAACATTTGAGTTTACCTAGAAAGCTGAATAGAAAATCACAAACTAACCTAACCTTAGTATGTTAAGATATTACAATTAGCAACCACCAGTGTTGAATAGTTTATCCTTGTCTACCCGGTCGATTTCCCTGAGAATTTTGTAGGTAGTGATCATGTCTCTCCTTACCCTTCTGTCTTCCAGTGTCGTAAGGGGCATTTCCCGCAGCCTTTCCTCGTAACTCATGCCTCTTATTTCTGGGACTAGTCTAGTGGCATACCTTTGAACTTTTTCCAGCTTCGTCTTGTGCTTGACAAGGTACGGGCTCCATGCTTGGGCCGCATACTCCAGGATTGGTCTTACATTGTGGTATACAAGATTCTGAACGATTCCTTACACAGGTTCCTGAAGGCTGTTCTGATGTTAGCCAGCCTCACATGTGTGACAGACATAATTCTTTTTATGTGGGCTTCAGGAGATAGGTTTGGTGTGATATCTACTCCTAGATCTTTCTCTCTGTCCGTTTCATTAAGTACTTCATCTCCTATTCTGTATCCTGTGTCTGGCCTCTTGTTTCCACTTCCTAGTTTCATTACTTTGCATTTACTCGGGTTGAACTTTAACAGCCATTTGTTGGACCATTAATTCAGTCTGTCTAGGTCATCTTGTAGCCTCCTACTATCATCCTCTGTTTCAATCCTACTCATGATTTTTGCATCATCAGCAAACATTGAGAGAAACGATTCTATACCCTCTGGGAGATCATTTACATATACCAGAAACAGTATAGGTCCAAGGACTGACCCCTGCGGGACTCCACTTGTAACGTCTCGCCAATCTGAGACCTCACCCCTCACACTGACTCGTTGTCTCCTGTTGCTTAGATACTCCATTATCCAATGAGTACCTACCCTTTCACTCTGTGTGTGTGTACTCACCTAGTTGTGTCTGCAGGATCGAGCATTGACTCTTGGATCCCGCCTTTCGAGCATCGGTTGTTTACAGCAATGACTCCTGTCCCATTTCCCTATCATACCTGGTTTTAAAATTATGAATAGTATTTGCTTCCACAACCTGTTCCTGAAGTGCATTCCATTTTCCCACTACTCTCACGCTAAAAGAAAACTTTCTAACATCTCTGTGACTCATCTGAGTTTCAAGCTTCCATCCATGTCCCCTCGTTCTGTTACTATTTCGTGTGAACATTTCGTCTATGTCCACTCTGTCAATCCCTCTGAGTATCTTATACGTTCCTATCATGTCCCCCCTCTCCCTTCTTCTTTCTAGTGTCGTAAGGCACAGTTCCCTCAGGCGCTCCTCATACCCCATCCCTCGTAGCTCTGGGACGAGTCTCGTTGCAAACCTCTGAACCTTTTCCAGTTTCATTATATGCTTCTTCAGATGGGGACTCCATGATGAGGTGGCATACTCTAAGACTGGCCTTACGTAGGCAGTGTAAAGCGCCCTAAATGCCTCCTTACTTAGGTTTCTGAATGATGTTCTAACTTTTGCCAGTGGAGAGTACGCTGCTGTCGTTATCCTATTTATATGTGCCTCAGGAGATAGATTAGGTGTTACGTCCACCCCCAGGTCTCTTTCACGCGTCGTTACAGGTAGGCTGTTCCCCTTCATTGTGTACTGTCCCTTTGGTCTCCTATCTCTTAGTCCCATTTCCATAACTTTACATTTGCTCGTGTTGAATTCCAGTAGCCATTTCTCTGACCATCTCTGCAACTTGTTCAGGTCCTCTTGGAGGATCCTGCAATCCTCATCTGTCACAACTCTTCTCATCAACTTTGCGTCATCTGCAAACATCGACATGTAGGACTCTACGCCTGTAAACATGTCGTTAACATATACAAGAAATAGAATTGGTCCCAGCACCGATCCTTGTGGTACTCCACTTGTTACTGTTCGCCAGTCCGACTTCTCGACCCTTACCGTAACTCTTTGGCTCCTTCCTGTTAGGTAGTTCCTTATCCATGCTAGGACCTTTCCCCCCACCCCCGCCTGCCTCTCGAGCTTGAACAGCAGTCTCATGTGCGGTACTGTATCAAAGGCTTTTTGGCAGTCCAGAAATATGCAGTCTGCCCAACCATCTCTGTCCTGTCTTATCCTCGTTATTTTATCATAGAATTCCAGAAGGTTTGTTAGGCACGATTTCCCTGTCCAGAACCCATGTTGATGTTTGTTCACAAACCTAATGTTCTCCAGGTGTGCAACCAGTCGTAGCCTAATTATTCTTTCCAGTATTTTACAGGGGATATGTGTGTGTGTGTGTGTGTGTGTGTGTGTGTGTGTGTGTGTGTGTGTGTGTGTGTGTGTGTGTGTGTGTGTGTGCTAGAAAATATATGTACTGGACGTAATAGAGGAAAATTGATTGCTTAGAAAGGTGGGGTCCAAGAGCTAATATCTCTATTCAGCAGGCACATAGTAAATACAAATAGTAAATACACACACACTCACACACACACACATCAGAGTGGTTGACAAATGGAATGCATTAGGAAGTGATGTGGTGGAGGCTGACTCCATACACAGTTTCAAGTGTAGATATGATAGAGCCCAATAGGTTCAGGAGCCTGTACACCTGTTGATTGACGGTTGAGAGGCGGGGCCAAAGAGCCAGAGTTCAACCCCAGCAAGCACAATTAGGTGAGTACAATTAGGTGAGTACAATTAGGTGAGTACACACACACACACACACACTCGGGGGGGGGGGGGGGCCGGTGGCTGTGCGGACAGCACGCTGTACGCGTGATCCTGTGGTCTCGGGTTCGATCCCGGGCGTCGGCGAGAAACAATGGACAGAGTTTCTTTCACCCTAATGCTCCTGTTACCTATCAGTAAATAGGTACCTGGAAGTTAGTCAGCTGTCACAAGCTGCTTCCTGGTGTGTGTGTGTGTGTGTGTGTGTGTGTGTGTGTGTGTGTGTGTGTGTGTGTGTGTGTGTGAGTGTGTGTGTGTGTGTGTGTGTGTGTGTGTGTGTGTGGTGTGAGAGAGAGAAAAAATAATAATAATAAAAAATAGTAGTTAGTAACAGTTGAGAGGCGGGCAGAAAGAGCAGAGTTGAACCCCCGCACAAGCACAAAGAGGTGGATACAACTAGGTTAATATACACACACACACACACACACACACACACAGACACACACACACACACACACACAGGAAGCAGTCCGTAGCAGCTGTCTAACTAACAGGTACCTATTTACTGCTAGGTGAACAGGTGCACCAAGGTGAGAAAAAATATGTCTATTTGTCTCTGCCTCGGCTGGGAGTCGAATCCGGGCTCTTAGGACTACGACCCCCACCCCGAGCACAATCCACTCAGCCTCGAGGCCACACCTGGGTGTGTGTTTGTCTGTACGACTTTATTCTGCTAATACAAGAGCATTACACGTATTCACGCTGCCATATGTAACAACTAGGGTATATCTGAATGTCGTGTAGAATGTATTTAATTTTAAGAATACGTTTGATACATTTCTTTTTCTTAAAATTATGTGCTTACCAAATTCGAAAAACGGGAAATGTAATTCCAACCAATCAGCGTGAAGCTCGATGACATAATTTTTTTAAG
>NW_025551731.1:0-67352 GCF_020424385.1 Procambarus clarkii
GATTTTCTGAGTCTCATCCTCGATACCATTCTCTTTGAGAGCTCTAATCTCTTCCTTTGCTACTGTCAGCTCTCTTTTCAGGTTGCTTATTTCGTTCTTCATTTCCAGCATAATTTCTTGCATCTCACTCCTGATGTCCTCCAGAAACTGGGTGAACATTTCCTTCATTTCGTCACCTGGACGTTTCCCTGTTCCCCTGTTACCTCTGGCTGTCATGCTTGGCCCTGATCCTAGTTATGCCGTGATAGGATTTGTCAGGAGGGCAGACCGGGGTGGGAGAGAGAGAGAGAGAGAGAGATAGAGAGAGAGAGAGAGAGAGAGAGAGAGAGAGAGAGAGAGAGAGAGAGAGAGAGAGAGAGAGAGAGAGAGAGAGAGAGAGAGAGAGAAAGAGAGAGAGAGAGCGAAAGAGAGAGAGAGAGCGAAAGAGAGAGAGAGAGCGAAAGAGAGAGAGAGAGCGCGCGCAAGAGAGGGAGAGAGATAGAGAGTGATAGAGAGTTTGTGGGAAAGAGGGGTAAGTTTGGGGTGAGAGAGAAGGGTGAGAGTGGGGTGAGAGAGAGGGGTGAGAGGGATGAGAGAGAGACAAACACAGGGGCGTGTGTGTGTTGTGTGTGTTCGCGTGTGTGTGTGTGCTGTGTGTGTGTGTGTGTGTGGGGTGTGTGAAATGGGGTGTGTGTGTGTGTGTGTGTGTGTGTGTGTGTGTGTGTGTGTGTGTGTGTACTGTGTGTATTTGTACTCACCTATTTGTGCTTGCGGGGGTTGAGCTTTGGCTCTTTGGTCCCGCCTCTCAACTGTCAATCAACTGGCGTACAGTTTCCTGAGCCTACTGGGCTCTATCATATCTACATTTACAACTGTGTATGGAGTCAGCCTCCACCACATCACTGCCTAATGCATTCCATCCGTTAACTACTCTGACACTGAAAAAGTTCCTTCTAATGTCTCTGTGGCTCATGTGGGTACTCAGTTTCCACCTGTGTCCCCTTGTTCGCGTCCCACCAGTGTTGAATAGTTTATCCTTGTTTACCCGGTCGATTCCTCTGAGGATTTTGTAGGTTGTGATCATGTCTCCCCTTACTCTTCTGTCTTCCAGTGTCGTAAGGTGCATTTCCCGCAGCCTTTCCTCGTAACTCATGCCTCTTAGTTCTGGGACTAGTCTAGTGGCATACCTTTGGACTTTTTCCAGCTTCGTCTTGTGCTTGACAAGGTACGGGCTCCATGCTGGGGCCGCATACTCCAGGATTGGTCTTACATATGTGGTGTACAAGATTCTGAATGATTCCTTACACAGGTTCCTGAACGCTGTTCTGATGTTAGCCAGCCTCGCATATGCCGCAGACGTTATTCTTTTTATGTGGGCTTCAGGAGACAGGTTTGGTGTGATATCAACTCCTAGATCTTTCTCTCTGTTCGTTTCATTAAGTACTTCATCTCCTATTCTGTATCCTGTGTTTGGCCTCCTATTTCCACCACCTAGTTTCATTACTTTGCATTTACTCGGGTTGAACTTCAACAGCCATTTGTTGGACCATTCACTCAGTCTGTCTAGGTCATCTTGTAGCCTCCTACTATCGTCCTCAGTTTCAATCCTCCTCATAATTTTTGCATCATCGGCAAACATTGAGAGAAACGATTCTATACCCTCTGGAAGATCATTTACATATATCAGAAACAGTATAGGTCCAAGGACTGACCCCTGCGGTACTCCACTCGTAACGTCTCGCCAATCTGAGACCTCACCCCTCACACTGACTCGTTGTCTCCTGTTACTTAGGTACTCCTGTATCCAACGGAGTACCTTCCCTTTCACTCCAGCCTGCATCTCCAGTTTTTTCACTAGCCTCTTGTGTGGCACTGTGTCAAAGGCTTTCTGACAATCCAAAAATATGCAGTCTGCCCACCCTTCTCTTTCTTGCCTTATTTTTGTTGCCTGGTCGTAGAATTCAAGTAACCCTGTGAGGCAGGACCTGCCATCCCTGAATCCATGTTGATGCTGTGTTACAAAGTTCTTTCGCTCCAGGTGCTCCACTAGCTTTCTTCGCACAATCTTCTCCATCATCTTGCATGGTATGCAGGTTAGGGACACTGGTCTGTAATTCAGTGCCTCCTGTCTATCCCCTTTCTTGTATATCGGGACTACGTTAGCTGCTTTCCAAATTTCTGGCAGTTCCCCTGTTGCCAGTGATTTGTTATACACCATGGAGAGCGGGAGGCACAGTTCTTCTGCTCCTTCCTTTAGTATCCAAGGGGAGATTCCATCTGGGCCTATAGCCTTTGTCACATCCAATTCTAGTAAACACTTCCTTACTTCCCCGCTGGTAATCTCAAACTCTTCCAGTGGTTCCTGGTTAGCTATTCCCTCTCTTATCTCTGGGATTTCTCCTTGCTCTAAGGTGAAGACCTCTTGGAATTTCTTATTCAGTTCCTCACACACTTCCTTGTCGTTTGTAGTGAATCCTTCTGCCCCTAACCTTAATTTCATAACCTGTTCCTTTACTGTTGTTTTTCTCCTGATGTGGCTATGCAGCAATTTAGGTGTGTGTGTGTGTGTGTGTGTGTGTGTGTGTGTGTGTGTGTGTGTGTGTGTGTGTGTGTGTGTGTGTGTGTGTACTCACCTAATTGAGCTTGCGGGGGTTGAGCTCTGGCTCTTTGGTCCCGCCTCTGAACCGTCAATCAACTGATGTACAGATTCCTGAGCCTACTGGGCTCTGTCATATCTACATTTGAAACTGTGTATGGAGTCACCCTCCACCACATCACTTCCTAGTGCATTCCATTTACTAACGACTCATACACAGAAAAAGTTCTTTCTAATGTCTCTGTGACTCATTTGGATACTCAGGTTCCACCGTGTCCTCTTTTGCGTGTGCCACCCGTGTTAAATAATCCATCCTTGTCCACCCTGTCAATTCCCCTGAGAATTTTGTATGTGGTGATCATGTCTCCCCTAGCTCTTCTGTCTTCCAGCGACGTGAGGTGCAGTTCACATAGTCCTCATATGTCATGCCTCTTAGTTCTGGGACTAGCCTAGTGGCATACCTCTGAACTTTTTCCAGCTTCGTCTTGTGCTTGACTAAATACAGGCTCCATGCTGGGGCTGCATACTCCAGGATTAGCCTTACATATGAGGTATACAAGGTTCTGAAGGATTCGTTCTGAAGGATTCCTTATACAGGTTTCTGAAAGCAGTTCTGATGTTAGCCAGCCTTGCACAGGCCGCTGATGTTATTCTTTTGATGTGGGCTTCAGGAGACAGGTTTGGCGTGATATCATCTCCCAGATCTTTCTCTCTGATATCAGGGAGGGATATACTTTACGTTTCGTGAAGGACTTCATCTCCCATTCGGCATCCAGTGACTGGCCTCCTAGTTCCTCCTCCTAGTTTCATTACCTTACTTTTACTTCGGTTGAACTTTAGTAGCCATTTGTCGGACCATTCCTTCAGTTTCTCTAGGTCATCTTGTAGCCTCATACTATCCTACTCTATCCTCATCCTCTTCATAATTTTTGCATCATCAGCAAACATCGAGAGGAACGAGTCAATCCTTTCTGGGAGATCATTTACGTATATCATTCACAGTATAGTAAGTTTGCGAGTGTGTGTGTGTGTGTGTGTGTGTGTGTGTGTGTGTGTGTGTGTGTGTGTGTGTGTGTGTGTGTGTGTGTGTGTGTGTGTGTGTGTGTTGTGTGTGTTGTACTCACCTAGTTGTACTCACCTAGTTGTGTTTGCGGGGGTTGAGCTCTGGCTCTTTGGTCCCGCCTCTCAACCGTCAATCAACAGGTGTACAGATTCCTGAGCCTATTGGGCTCTATCATATCTACACTTGAAACTGTGTATGGAGTCAGCCTCCACCACATCACTTCCTAATGCATTCCATTTGTCCACCACTCTGACACTAAAAAAGTTCTTTCTAATATCTCTGTGGCTCATTTGGGCACTCAGTTTCCACCTGTGTCCCCTTGTGCGTGTTCCCCTTGTGTTAAATAGACTGTCTTTATCTACCCTATCACTTCCCTTCAGAATCTTGAATGTGGTGAATTGTGTGTGTGTGTGTGTGTGTGTGTGTGTGTGTGGTGTGTGTGTGTGTGTGTGTGGTGTGTGTGGTGTGTGTGTGTGTGTGTGTGTGTGTAGCGTACCTGAGTGGTACCGTTACTCTTCATAATTCCTCTTTATCTCAAATGCAGCGACACAGTAGATTGTATCACCGAAGAAGTCCTTTTCAAGATTGTGGACATAACGGTGATGGCCGAGCTGATTCACACTCCTTCAAACCCCTGAAACACTCTTCCTAATACACACAGAAATCACAATAGCGTGCTATATCAAATGAACAAATCCACATGGGCCGTGATGAGGGTTCGAACCTACGTCAGAGATGATCCCAGACGCGCCTTAGTCAACTAACTTTCCCTAAACAACACAGCAACCCCAGAGACTCCTTAGCGGTGGAAGGGGACCCCTACGAAGCCAATCCTGGCTGCCTGAGTGAAGCGAAACTCCCCTCCGATTAGCAACGGAACCCTTTTGCCTATTTTAACCAATTACATTCAGTCACGTGACTGCTCACACATGACACAGATTATCACATTTCATCATTGATCTTCAAGACTTGGATCTGCAATTTTTCTTTTAACATATACTGACAAAAAAGAAATGTCAACCAAATAATGCAAAACGTAATAAAACGTCCTAATTCTAACGGAATAAAATAGTTGTTTAAGCCAATATTGGACAAAATGGGAGAGTCTTTATGGCCAGCATGTGAGTGCAAGTAGGCAGCACATACCTGTTGTTGTTGTTGCTTTTAGATTCAGCTACTCAGAACGAGAGTTCCAAGAGCACGGGCTATGGTGATCCCGTAACAGTACATTCAGGAAACAAGAATCTTTATAGGGATAACTCTCCTCCTCAATCTCTCTATGTCGTCAACATCTCACCCTCTCACCTCTCCTCTCTTCCCTTCTTCTTATGCTCCTTGCCTGCTCCCTCATACGCATCGTTCCTGGCATCCTAAAACCACTTTACACCCGACCCCAAAATGTGTTCTCAAAAAACAAAATGCCGCCAACACAGCTTTACAGGCTTAGTTGGTCATCCAAGCATACGTTGAGCCCAAACGTTGAGCCCAAACGTTGAGCCTAAACGTTGTACCCAAACGTTGTGCCCAAACGTTGAGCCCAAACGTTGTACCCAAACGTTAAGCCCACACGTTGAGCTCAAACGTTGAGCCCAAACTTTGTACCCAACGTTGTACCCAAACGTTGAGCCTAAACGTTGAGCCTAAACGTTGTACCCAAACGTGCAGCCTGACGTACAACGGAAAAGTTGACGTATAGGGAAAGTTTAGGGGAGTATATTGGGCTTTTGGTTGTGCTATGACACGGCGAACCCCCCCTGAATATAATGCATATTTTAGCTGAAAATAAAAGGGATCTCCCGCATGTAGCGGGGGAAAAGGGTTCGAGAGCCGCATAATTGATTTGGAAACTGAACCCTACATATTGTTTAGCTATGTAAGTGACAATCTCTTGAAAGCTCGTTACACACACACACACACACACACACACACACACACACACACACACACACACACACACACACACACACACACACACACACACACACACACACACACACACACACACTCACACACACACACACACACACACACACACACACACACATACATATATGCACCCTAAGTGATTCAACAAGAGGCTTGCAACGGTCTCTATGCAAGGCATTTTTACGACTATGGAAGTCTGCAGTTGCTGGTCTCACTCCACAACCGCCTAACCGGAGAGTCATGTGCATCCTGCACATACATACAGTAAGCAAATATTTTGGTTACTTTGCTAAGATTCCTGGCAGCGCATCATTATGAATGAAGTACAAGCGCATTTCTTGGACTCCATTGATGGTGTTATCTCTGAATTCTGCGAATTTCCTTTTCGTATTCCATTATATAATGACGCAAAGTATGCGAATAGTTAAACTTGCTCAATGAATTTGTGTTAGCTTGCTAATGTAATTGTATGGGGGTTGCATAAGTTTGTTGAGAATATAATTGAATGCTAGTTTAGTTCATTTATTATGAATCCCATCATGTGGGGCGGGTAGTGGGAAGGGTTACCACGGTGGGAAATGGACTCTGGTAATGAACCCAACAATTCATTTTTGGCTCAAGCAAGAAAAACAAACAAATAATGGGTAAACGAAATTGCCAAAATTAATTTGTGCAAGTTTTGCAAAGGTGATTGTAAGTTTTTTTTTTTTTTTGCATAAGTTTGAGAATATATAATTGAATGTTAGTTTTAATTCATTTATTAATGCAGCCCCCCCCCCCTATTCCCATCTTGCTATGGGGGGGGGGCTAAGCCGAGCAGTAGTAACATCTAGAAGTCTGCTGCTTTTATTGGTTGATCCATAGATGTGTACTGGCTCCTCTTGCATCATCATCTAATAAATTAAACAACTAGCATATGTAAAGAGCTAGTCTTACAATTTATGTTTATTTTTTTTTATTTTTATCAGGCCCACTGCCCTTCTATCCAGCAGACAGCTGCTGGATGGGTTACAATTGAGCCAAAAACAGTTGGTCAGGGCGAGATACGGCCTCATTTTAGAGACATTTACTATAGAAAAAAGCTTGAACGTCGGGGACTGAACGCGGGCCTACACGAGAGTTGTTCTTGACACTCAAATGTTTAGAGATTAAAATCTCTATAATTAGAGGGGGCAACTAAAATACCGCATTATTTAGTGAAATTTTGCAATGTCCAATAGTTTGGACGTTGGGGAACTGAGTCAGGACTTGCACTGAAGGTTACTCTGCATCCGGTCCAAATGAGGCCACACGTGGGAGAAAGAGAGGAAGCAAGATTTACTCCCTCGGAAAACCTTAAAAAAAAATTTGTAGGCCAGAGTTTTGAAAACATTGACAACTTTTTGATCCAGAATGAAACTCTTAAACAATAACATATATCTTGAAGAATAAATCTTCCTCTATGAGATATACCTTTTTAGTTAGTTTAAAAGTTTGAATTTATTGTAATGATGATGCCTTCCTAACATGGCTCATTAAAATAATTTTTTGTTTATGAAATCGTGTAAGTATTTATGCAATATTTATTATAAAACAATCATAATACGCAGTGACATATCATTTCAATAAAGAGGCTTTATAAGGTAAATATAATAGCAATGCGAAAATCTTTCTATCTGACGTATTTTTATTTTAAATAAATAAATACACTTGGGCGAAAAACATGTCTATTGCGCGCGTGAGCGACTTGGGTGGGCTCTTGCAGATTCTATGTATTTTAATCTCTAAACATTTGAGTGCCAAGAACAACTCTCGTGCAGGCCCGCATTCAGTTCTCGACGTTCAAGCTTTTGCTATAGTAAATGTCTCTAAAAATGAGGCCGTATCTCGCCCTGACCAACTGTTTTTGGCTCAATTGTAATCCATCCAGCCGCAAGTCAGCTGGGTAGGACCCAGTGCAGGTTTGGAAGGCTTTGGAAATTAAAGCACCGTAAGATTGTGAGTGTTCAAGTTTAGGGGGGACTAAGTATTTTGCGCGAATGTGAAAGCCCTGGGTTTATTTGTGTAAGTTAAAAATTCAGTTTTTGTTTGTGTATAAGAGTTTAGCAATGTGTTTAAGTAAGATTGTACAACTGTTTTAAGTTTAGGGGGGACTAAGTATTTTGCGCGAATGTGAAAGCCCTGGGTTTATTTGTGTAAGTTAAAAATTCAGTTTTTGTTTGTGTATAAGAGTTTAGCAATGTGTTTAAGTAAGATTGTGCAACAGTTTTAAGTTTAGGGGGGACTAAGTACAGATAGCGCCAGTCGTTGCGATATATCAAGTTATTGGACCCCCACCACAATAACTGAAAACTATTATGATGTTAAAAAATGAAATTTAATACAGAATACGAACAGATTCCCAGTATGTATTAAATTGCTTAAACCACTCAACTACTTTCCTTTATAGTATATTTACGAGTGTCAAATTAATGATAGAAGTGTCAAACCCCAACACAATATGGCTGAGGCCCCACTATTTAAACTTCTCTTCGTATGCTATGAAATATCACAGGTATTGTTAATGCTTGTAATGTTTATTACAAAAGATAGACATACATTTGATGCTATTTTTCATATTAAAATCTAATTTGAGGCCCGAAAAATATATCTATAAACAGGTTAGAACCATACAAATTCAAGTATGCCTTTTTCACCAGTAATCAACTGAATACCACAGAAAATGGAATCTTTACTTTAGCTACAGAAAACGGAGCAAAGCCAAGGGGGGATGACTGAAATAAACAGTTTCCAACCTGACTCTTCCCGCACATAAACATGTCTTTCTTGACCTCATTTCAAATTATATAGAGTACTGAAAGCTCATTTTCCATAGCAAATATACTAAGGAACTCATTTTACGACTAGAACGCAAACTAGGACCCCTCATTCAGATTCAAAACACGAGAATTATTGACTGAACATTTCCCCACTATCAAGCACACAGGACTCTTTAAAGCTATCTTAACTTCTTTAAAACCCCAATATGACCCATCTCACATGCAGATCCTGTTCTATGACTCGCCCTTCATGTCAATGTACCCCACAGTATCATGCAAATTCAAGATAAGGCTTACTACACCTATATATCCAAAATGGTCTTTGTAAGGAATCTTGACCCCCCCTTGTATGCTTGACCCCCACTGGGGTTATCCACCTCTGACCATTACAGAAAATGGAGCTGTGCCCAAGGACTCCCTATACTATTCAGTCATAGCCTCATTAAAGTACTCCAAAAACTTCTATATTCGCTTTCAACTGCGTTTCTTGGTTTGAATCTATTGAACATTCACCCTCTGATCCATTCAAAAGTAAGGGCCCCCAAATTGATACCGTAGTACTCTCGTAACACCCCCGGGACAAATCGTCCATTTTTGCTCATGCCATTAAAATACTCCAAAAACGTTTATATGCCTTTCACCAGTGCATTTTTTTGGTTTCCAACCATTGTACATTCATCCTCGGTACCTCTCATAAGTAGAGACCCCCTCATTGAGGCCCTAGACTCATCTTAAAAGCTCGAGACGAATCGTTCAAGAAAACAGGTTAGGATAGGGCACCAGTTCCTCAGGTACACCATTGGTGGTGGTCCCCCCGGTACCCCAGGGGGGACCACCACCCGACCACCGCCAGCCAGCCAGGAGCGCGCTGACTGTGCCCTAACCTAACCACCCAAATAAGAGGAATGGACGATCTGGCCCAACAGGGTCAAGTCGGCATGGAAGTGCCCAACCGTGTCTGAAATTTTTTTACCTCAATCTGTCTCCTTATTCACTACTCACTTTAACAAGTGTTTACTTGTTACTTTACAAGTAACACTTTAACAAGTGTTTACTTGTTACTTTACAAGTAACACTTTAACAAGTGTTTACTTGTTACTTTACAAGTAACACTTTAACAAGTGTTTACTTGTTACTTTACAAGTAACACTTTAACAAGTGTTTACTTGTTACTTTACAAGTAACACTTTAACAAGTGTTTACTTGTTACTTTACAAGTAACACTTTAACAAGTGTTTACTTGTTACTTTACAAGTAACACTTTAACAAATGTTTACTTGTTACTTTACAAGTAACACTTTAACAAGTGTTTACTTGTTACTTTACAAGTAACACTTTAACAAATGTTTACTTGTTACTTTACAAGTAACACTTTAACAAGTGTTTACTTGTTACTTTACAAGTAACACTTTAACAAGTGTTTACTTGTTACTTTACAAGTAACACTTCGCCGAGCCGTAACGCTCTGTGAAGATTACCTGGCAAGACAAAAGGTTCAGTCTTCTCGCTCCAGTTGTGATGGACAGGTTTCTGGGTCAACACCACACTAATTACCAGCTGTTGATTCACATTTACCTACAGGAATGATAAATTATCCTACCATTAATAGTTAGGGAAAGGAACAGTAATTGATTGTATGGTCAATGCAAGACTCAAGTGATTGTAGATAGCGACTTAATTTATATTCGATTACACTACGGGCTCACCATAGCCCGTGCTGCTTGGGACTTTTTGTTCCAGGTAGCGAATCTTTAACAACATATTCGATTATATTTTTGTATTTTATATTATACAAAATAATAATATAATATTATTATAAGATGTATTCTAATATAATATGTAACAAGGTCGTTCTCTGATTCTCTGGCTGATGATTGATATTGTGTTTGGTCTAGTTTTCTCTCGATATAAACTTTAACAAACGACCATCAATGTTGATGAGTTGGACGAGTTGCTCTGGTTCGAACACTTCTGGTTAGGTAAAACCACTTAAAATTTAAAGTTGTAAAATTGTTATAAAGTGGCTTGATCCGAGGCCCAGAAGGCGCCGTGTTTAGTCAAAATTCGAACTGTTGAATCCCTCGTGGCTTAATTCTTGGAAGAATTGTAATGCGACGTTTGTTTATGTGCACGGTGTCTCACACAGCTGTTGTGGAGGGCAGTGTGCACGGTGTCTCACACAGCTGTTGTGGAGGGCAGTGTGCACGGTGTCTCACACAGCTGTTGTGGAGGGCAGTGTGCATGGTGTCTCACACAGCTGTTGTGGAGGGCAGTGTGCACGGTGTCTCACACAGCTGTTGTGGAGGGCAGTGTGCATGGTGTCTCACACAGCTGTTGTGGAGAGCAGTGTGCACGGTGTCTCACACAGCTGTTGTGGAGGGCAGTGTGCACGGTGTCTCACACAGCTGTTGTGGAGAGCAGTGTGCACGGTGTCTCACACAGCTGTTGTGGAGAGCAGTGTGCACGGTGTCTCACACAGCTGTTGTGGAGGGCAGTGTGCACGGTGTCTCACACAGCTGTTATGGAGGGCAGTGTGCACGGTGTCTCACACAGCTGTTGTGGAGAGCAGTGTGCACGGTGTCGCACACAGCTGTTGTGGAGGGCAGTGTGCACGGTGTCTCACACAGCTGTTGTGGAGGGCAGTGTGCATGGTGTCTCACACAGCTGTTGTGGAGAGCAGTGTGCACGGTGTCTCACACAGCTGTTGTGGAGGGCAGTGTGCACGGTGTCTCACACAGCTGTTGTGGAGAGCAGTGTGCACGGTGTCTCACACAGCTGTTGTGGAGAGCAGTGTGCACGGTGTCTCACACAGCTGTTGTGGAGGGCAGTGTGCACGGTGTCTCACACAGCTGTTGTGGAGGGCAGTGTGCACGGTGTCTCACACAGCTGTTGTGGAGAGCAGTGTGCACGGTGTCTCACACAGCTGTTGTGGAGGGCAGTGTGCACGGTGTCTCACACAGCTGTTGTGGAGGGCAGTGTGCACGGTGTCTCACACAGCTGTTGTGGAGGGCAGTGTGCATGGTGTCTCACACAGCTGTTGTGGAGGGCAGTGTGCACGGTGTCTCACACAGCTGTTGTGGAGAGCAGTGTGCACGGTGTCTCACACAGCTGTTGTGGAGAGCAGTGTGCACGGTGTCTCACACAGCTGTTGTGGAGGGCAGTGTGCACGGTGTCTCACACAGCTGTTGTGGAGGGCAGTGTGCACGGTGTCTCACACAGCTGTTGTGGAGGGCAGTGTGCATGGTGTCTCACACAGCTGTTGTGGAGGGCAGTGTGCACGGTGTCTCACACAGCTGTTGTGGAGGGCAGTGTGCATGGTGTCTCACACAGCTGTTGTGGAGAGCAGTGTGCACGGTGTCTCACACAGCTGTTGTGGAGGGCAGTGTGCACGGTGTCTCACACAGCTGTTGTGGAGAGCAGTGTGCACGGTGTCTCACACAGCTGTTGTGGAGAGCAGTGTGCACGGTGTCTCACACAGCTGTTGTGGAGGGCAGTGTGCACGGTGTCTCACACAGCTGTTATGGAGGGCAGTGTGCACGGTGTCTCACACAGCTGTTGTGGAGAGCAGTGTGCACGGTGTCGCACACAGCTGTTGTGGAGGGCAGTGTGCACGGTGTCTCACACAGCTGTTGTGGAGGGCAGTGTGCATGGTGTCTCACACAGCTGTTGTGGAGAGCAGTGTGCACGGTGTCTCACACAGCTGTTGTGGAGGGCAGTGTGCACGGTGTCTCACACAGCTGTTGTGGAGAGCAGTGTGCACGGTGTCTCACACAGCTGTTGTGGAGAGCAGTGTGCACGGTGTCTCACACAGCTGTTGTGGAGTCTCACACAGCTGTTGGCAGTGTGCACGGTGCACGGTGTCTCACACAGCTGTTGTGGAGGGCAGTGTGCACGGTGTCTCACACAGCTGTTGTGGAGAGCAGTGTGCACGGTGTCTCACACAGCTGTTGTGGAGGGCAGTGTGCACGGTGTCTCACACAGCTGTTGTGGAGGGCAGTGTGCACGGTGTCTCACACAGCTGTTGTGGAGGGCAGTGTGCACGGTGTCTCACACAGCTGTTGTGGAGGGCAGTGTGCACGGTGTCTCACACAGCTGTTGTGGAGAGCAGTGTGCACGGTGTCTCACACAGCTGTTGTGGAGAGCAGTGTGCACGGTGTCTCACACAGCTGTTGTGGAGAGCAGTGTGCACGGTGTCTCACACAGCTGTTGTGGAGGGCAGTGTGCACGGTGTCTCACACAGCTGTTGTGGAGGGCAGTGTGCACGGTGTCTCACACAGCTGTTGTGGAGGGCAGTGTGCACGGTGTCTCACACAGCTGTTGTGGAGGGCAGTGTGCACGGTGTCTCACACAGCTGTTGTGGAGGGCAGTGTGCACGGTGTCTCACACAGCTGTTGTGGAGGGCAGCTGTTGTGGAGGGCAGTGTGTGTCTCACACAGCTGTTGTGGAGGGCAGTGTGCACGGTGTCTCACACAGCTGTTGTGGAGGGCAGTGTGCACGGTGTCTCACACAGCTGTTGTGGAGGGCAGTGTGCACGGTGTCTCACACAGCTGTTGTGGAGGGCAGTGTGCACGGTGTCTCACACAGCTGTTGTGGAGAGCAGTGTGCACGGTGTCTCACACAGCTGTTGTGGAGGGCAGTGTGCACGGTGTCTCACACAGCTGTTGTGGAGGGCAGTGTGCACGGTGTCTCACACAGCTGTTGTGGAGGGCAGTGTGCACGGTGTCTCACACAGCTGTTGTGGAGGGCAGTGTGCACGGTGTCTCACACAGCTGTTGTGGAGGGCAGTGTGCACGGTGTCTCACACAGCTGTTGTCACACAGCTGTTGTGGAGGGCAGTGTGCACGGTGTCTCACACAGCTGTTGTGGAGAGCAGTGTGCACGGTGTCTCACACAGCTGTTGTGGAGGGCAGTGTGCACGGTGTCTCACACAGCTGTTGTGGAGGGCAGTGTGCACGGTGTCTCACACAGCTGTTGTGGAGGGCAGTGTGCACGGTGTCTCACACAGCTGTTGTGGAGGGCAGTGTGCACGGTGTCTCACACAGCTGTGGTGGAGGGCAGTGTGCACGGTGTCTCACACAGCTGTTGTGGAGGGCAGTGTGCACGGTGTCTCACAAGCAAAACTTATAGGGACACGGGGGGGATAAACACACACACACACACACACACACGCGCGCGCGCACACACACGCACACTCACATTAAAGAAATTGTGTGAAGCTAATTCCATTCATAACTTTAAAAACAGGTAAGATAAGGAACAGGTCAGGAGTCATTGCATTAGACAACCAACGGCTAGGAAAGCAGGGTCCAAGAACTAGAGCTCGATCCTGCGGGCACAAATAGGTGAGTACACACACACAGGGAATACAGCTTCAGTTCAGGTACACCCTGAACCTGTCTCCTGAAGTCTACATTAAAAAGGATACCAGCAGCATTTGCCAGGTTGGCCAACAGAAGAACGGCCTTTAAAAACTTGTGTAAGGAATCATTCAGAACTTTGTATACCACATATGTGAGACCAATCTTGGAGTATGCAGCCCCAGCATGAAGTCCATATCAAATCAAACACAATACGAAGTTAAGAGAAAATTTCGAGGTATTGCCACCAGATCGGGAGCCGGTCGGCCGAGCGAACAGCACGCTGGACTTGTGATCCTGTGGTCCCGGGTTCGATCCCTGGCGCCGGCGAGAAACAATGGGTAGAGTTTCTTTCACCCTATGCCCCTCTTACCTAGCAGTAAAATAGGTACCTGGGTGTTAGTCAGTTGTCACGGGCTGCTTCCTAGGGGTGGAGGCCTGGTTGAGGACCGGGCCGCGGGGACACTAAAGCCCCGAAATCATCTCAAGATAACCTCAAGATAACCAGGCTAGTCCCAGAGCCGAGAGGTATGAGTTACGAGGAGAGGCGACTGGACTTAAATATCACATTCCTGGAAGACAGAAGAGTTAGCGTAGACATGATAACTGCCTACAAAATTCTCTGAGTAATTGATAAAGTTGATAAGGACAAATTATCAATACTAACTGTTACACGAACATAGAGATACTGGTGGAAACTTAGTGCCCAAAGTAAGAAATATAAGGAGATAAAATGTAAATTGAAATTGAGAATGTGCAAAAAATGAAGCAGTTTAAATGAATTCCAATATCACGAGAACACACACACACACACACACACACACACACACACACACACACACACACACACACACACACACACACATATTAGAAAAAACTTTTTTAGTGTCAGATTGGTTGACAGTAGTAGGCATCCTTCAGTCTCGGGAGACTATGGAGTTGCGCCCTGGTTGTCAATCCTGGTGCAGCGTCTGGTGTGACTGATGAGGCCAATCCGTGAGTGGCAGTCCATCCCACACCGAGCACAAACGAAGTCCGATTCTGGTCTGTCTTCCAGGCTACCGGCTTTCCTTCTCTGTCTCTTTGCCTCCGATTCCTTGGCAAGTGACTCCTCGAACTTGGAGAGACCTCATTGAACAGACTGCCTCCAGGCTGAACGGTCTGCAGCCAGTGTCTCCCATATAGCAAGATCGACGTCCATGGCTTTCAGGTCCCTCTTGCATACGTCTTTGTACCGTAGCTGGGGCTTGCCTGTTGGACGCTTTCCCTGCCTCAGCTCTCCGTACAGGAGATCCTTGGGGATCCTGCCGTCGCCCATTCGCACAACGTGCCCGAGCCAGCGCATTCGTCTCTGTTTCAGCATTGTGTACATGCTAGTGATTCTTGCTCTCCCCAAGACGTTGTTGTTTGTCACCTTGTCCTGCCAGGTGATGTCCAAGATGTGTCTAAGGCAGCGCATGTGGTAGGCATTCAGCTGTCTTTCCTGACGGGCGCGGAGTGTCCAAGACTCACTGCCATAAAGGAGAGTGCTCAGGACACAGGTTCTGTAAACCTGAATCTTAGTATACTCAGTTAGCCTATTGTTGGCCCACACTCTCTTTGTCAGTCTGGACATGGTAGTAGATGCCTTACCGATGCGTTTGTTTAGCTCCGTATCAAGAGAGAGGGAGTCAGAGATTGTGGAGCCCAAGTACACGAAGCCGTGTACCACGACATCGAGTGGTTGACAAATGGAATGCATTAGGCAGTGATGTGTGGAGGCTGACTCCATACACAGTTTCAAGTCTACATATGATAGTGTCCAATAGCTCAGGAACCTGTACGCCAGTTGATTGACGGTTGGGAGGCGGGACCAAGAGCCAGAGCTCAACCCCCGCAAGCACAATTAAGTGAGTAGAATTTGGTGAGTACACACACACACACACACACACACACACACACACACACACACACACACACACACACACGCACGCGCGCACACACACACACACGCACACACACACAATCTCTCTCTGTACCCTCCCGCACTAACCCACCCCCACTCACCCTCTCCATCCCCCTCCCTCACGTCCACCTTCCACCTCTCCCCATATACTCACACACCTCCTCTCTCTCTCTCTCTCTCTCTCTCTCCCCCTCTCTCTCCCCCCCCTCTCTCTCTCTCTCTCTCTCTCTCTCTCTCTCTCTCTCTCTCTCTCTCTCTCTCTCTCTCTCTCTCTCTCTCTCTCACACACACACACACACACTCATAGGGAAATCATGGAAGGGAGACGAACTCTGACTGCCAAACGCAGGAAATTCACAACTGGAACAAACACAGAGGATGGGATGGAACAGGAAGCCTGGATGAAGGAAGTACTCCAGCAAATGCAGAATGAATTCAGTGAAGGACTGAGGGTAATGAGGGAGACAGTAGCCAACCTGCAAGATGATTTAAGGGCAGCAAAGGAGGAGATAAGATACCTAAAGGAGACTCTTCCACAATACCAGGCACAAACCGTACCCCAGGGAGATGGGAATGCTACTGTGGAGGGGACCACCACAACCCAGATCTCATTTGCTGAAATGCTTAAAAAGAGCCCTGAAGCTAGGTCTGCGGTTAAGGAAGTTGCCATGGAAGTGGCTTCCTCTCAGGAAGCAGCTAGATGTACTAGCCGGCTGATAGAGAGAAATAGAGCAGTAGTAGTAGCAGGCATTGAAGAACAAACAGGGACCAGACCAAAGGAGCGGAGAGACAAGGACAAAAACATGATTAAAGAGATCCTTAAAGAGGTAAGGATGGAGGGAGCTGAGCGAAATGTTGAAAAGGTTTTCAGGCTTGGAAAGTACAACAAGGACAGAGACCGAATGATAAAGGTGGTTTTCATGAGCGAAATCGCGAAAGAGGAACTGCTAGCAAGGAAGTGTTGTCTAAAAGGTGTAGAGAAGTTCAAGAAAATATTCCTGCAGAGGGATATGACAAGGGAAGAGAGAATACGGACAGCAGACGCGAGGAAGGAGCGCAGGGAGAGAGAAGGAAATCAGAGTACCACAACCCAGAACCCTACAATCCCAGAGGGAAGTGGAGAACCCTCCTCAAACAGTGCAACAGCCACAGGGATTGGGGCACCACCCCCAAATTCTACCCAACAGACACCCAACCTGCCCCATCCCCTGTCAGCCCCCCACTAAGTACCCACCTAGGGCACCCTCCCCCCACCCACCCCCCTCCCCCCACTCACCCCCCTTCTCCCCCTCACCCCTCTCCCCAGGACCTCCCTTCTCCCCCATCCCCCATGCCCTCCCTTCTCCCACATGCCTTCCCGTCTCTCCCACCCCCATGCCCTCCCTTCTCCCCCTCCCCCCTAAGCCCCCCACTCTCCCCCACCCCACCTAAGTCTTCCCCTCTCCCCCACTCCCCTAAACCCTCCCCTCTTCCTCACCCACCTCAGCCCTCCCTTTTCCCCCACGCCCCCCAAGCCCTCCACCCTTTTCTCTCCCCCCAAGCCCCCCCATCTCCCCTATCCCCCACAGCCTCTCCTCCCCCCATGCTTCCCCAACCCTCCCTCTCTTACCCACCCCCTGTACCCTCCCCCTCTTATCCACCCCCTGTACCCTCCCCCTCTTATCCACCCCCTGTACCCTCCCCCTCTTATCCACCCCCTGTACCCTCCCCCTCTCCCCCACCACCCCAAGCCCTCCCTCCTCCACCAATCCCCCCGTGCCAGGTCCCCCCAGCTCCCACTCACCCCAGATCCCAAAGGTCCCCCCCAGAAAAGAAGCAGAAGAGAGTCAGTTTCAGGGTGATGTACTCGAACATAGATGGGATCACAAGCAAGACAAGTGAACTAAGGGAAAGAGCACAAGAAGTTAACCCAGATGTAATCGGACTCACTGAAACAAAACTCTCTGGAATCATAACGAATGCCGTGTTTCCCCAGGAGTATACAGTAATAAGGAAAGAGAGGGAAGGTAGAGGAGGAGGCGGAGTGGCCCTACTCATGAGAAGGGAATGGAGTTTTAAGGAGATGGCCATCCCGGGCTGTGAGGAGTTCAGAGACTACATAGCAGGCACCATAACAATGGGAGGACCAAGAATAGTAGTAGCAGTAATATACAACCCTCCACCAAATGACAGGAGACCCAGTCAAGAGTATGAAAACAACAACAAGGCAGTTAACACTATAATTGAGAGGGCAGCCTCTGCTGCCTGTAGAAATAGATCCCACCTGCTCATCATGGGCGACTTCAATCACGGAAAGATTGACTGGGAGAACAAGGAACCGCATGGAGGCGAGGATACGTGGAGAGCCAAACTATTGGAGGTGGTGACAAGCAACTTTTTAACGCAGCATGTCGGAGAACCCACAAGGATGAGAGGCAATGACGAACCAGCGAGACTCGACCTAGTCTTCACTCTGAACGACTCCGACATAAGAGAAATCGGTTTTGAGGACCCAGTAGGAATGAGCGACCACAGTGTACTGGTGTTTGAGTACTTGATTGAAGAAGGGTTATTGAACTCGAGGAGGGATACCGAAACCAAAAGGTTAGCATACCGAAAGGGAAACTATGAGGGGATAAGAAAATTCCTAACAGATATAGCATGGGAAACAGAGCTCAGGGGAAAGACGGCCCAAGATATGATGGATTACATCACGCAGAAGTGCAAGGACGCAGCAAACAAGTTTGTCCCAGTCCAAAAGGAAAACAGAGAAATGAAGATGAGAAACCCATGGTTTAATCAAAGATGTAGGCTAGCTAAGCAGCAAAGTAAAAGGGCATGGAGAAACTATAGGAATAACAGGACACTGGAGAGCAGAGAAAGATACCAGAATGCCAGGAATGAATATGTCAGGATGAGAAGAGAGGCAGAAAGACAATACGAAAATGACATCGCAAGCAAGGCAAAGACTCAGCCTAAATTGTTGCATAGCCACATTAGGAGAAAAACAACAGTAAAGGAACAGGTTATGAGATTAAGGATAGGGGCGGAAGGATTCACTACAAATGACAAGGAAGTGTGTGAGGAATTGAATAAGAAATTCCAGGAGGTCTTCACCTTAGAACAAGGAGAAATTCCAGAGGTAAGTGAGGGAATAGCTAACCAGGAACCACTGGAAGAGTTTGAGATTACCAGTGGGGAAGTAAGGAAGTGTTTACTAGAGTTGGACGTGACGAAGGCTATAGGCCCAGATGGAATCTCCCCTTGGGTTCTAAAGGAAGGAGCAAGAGAACTGAGCCTACCACTCTCCATAGTGTATAACAAATCACTGGCAACAGGGGAACTGCCAGATATTTGGAAAGCAGCTAACGTAGTCCCGATATACAAGAAAGGGGATAGACAGGAGGCACTGAACTACAGGCCAGTGTCCCTAACCTGCATACCATGCAAGCTGATGGAGAAGATTGTGCGAAAAAAACTAGTGGAGCATCTGGAGCGAAGGAACTTTGTAACACAGCATCAACATGGGTTCAGGGATGGCAGGTCCTGCCTCACAGGGTTACTTGAATTCTACGACCAGGCAACAAAAATAAGGCAAGAAAGAGAAGGGTGGGCAGACTGCATATTTTTGGATTGTCAGAAAGCCTTTGATACAGTGCCACACAAGAGGCTAGTGCGAAAGTTGGAGATGCAGGCTGGAGTGAGAGGGAAGGTACTCCGGTGGATAGAGGAATACCTAAGCAACAGGAGACAACGAGTCTGTGTGAGGGGTGAAGTCTCAGATTGGCGAGACGTCACAAGTGGAGTCCCGCAGGGGTCAGTCCTCGGACCTATACTGTTTCTGGTATATGTAAATGATCTCCCAGAGGGTATAGATTCGTTCCTCTCAATGTTTGCCGACGATGCAAAAATTATGAGGAGGATTGAAACAGAGGATGATAGTAGGAGGCTACAAGATGACCTGGATAGACTGAGTGAATGGTCCAACAAATGGCTGTTGAAGTTCAACCCGAGTAAATGCAAAGTAATGAAACTAGGCAGTGGAAACAGGAGGCCAGGCACAGGATACAGAATAGGAGATGAAGTACTTAATGAAACAGACAGAGAGAAAGATCTAGGAGTTGATATCACACCAAACCTGTCTCCTGAAGCCCACATAAAGAGAATAACGTCTGCGGCATATGCGAGGCTGGCTAACATCAGAACGGCGTTCAGGAACCTGTGTAAGGAATCATTCAGAATCTTGTACACCACATATGTAAGACCAATCCTGGAGTATGCGGCCCCAGCATGGAGCCCGTACCTTGTCAAGCACAAGACGAAGCTGGAAAAAGTCCAAAGGTATGCTACTAGACTAGTCCCAGAACTAAGAGGCATGAGTTATGAGGAAAGGCTGCGGGAAATGCACCTCACGACACTGGAAGACAGAAGAGTAAGGGGGGACATGATCACAACCTACAAAATCCTCAGGGGAATCGACCGGGTAAACAAGGACGAACTTTTCAACACTGGTGGGACGCGAACAAGGGGACACAGGTGGAAGCTGAGTACCCAAATGAGCCACAGAGACGTTAGAAAGAACTTTTTCAGTGTCAGAGTAGTTAGCAAATGGAATGCATTAGGAAGTGATGTGGTGGAGGCTGACTCCATTCACAGTTTCAAATGTAGATATGATAGAGCCCAATAGGCTCAGGAATCTGTACACCAGTTGATTGACGGTTGAGAGGCGGGACCAAAGAGCCAGAGCTCAACCCCCGCAAGCACAATTAGGTGAGTACAATTAGGTGAGTACACACACACACACACACACACACACACACACACACACAACACACACACACACACACACACACACACTCGACACAAACAAGAACGCGCACGACGATACTCAGAATAGGAAAAGAAGAGGGTAGACAAGGAGCACCTTCTCGGGTGTAATCCAAAGGTTCCGAGACTGGAGCCTCCAGACTCGGCTACAAGTATTATGGGTTCGACTCCCTCTTCCGCGCCTAATGAAACATTTCCCCAAGGTAAACTGCTCGCCTCTTGCTTAATAACAATCATGGTGATGATGTTGATGATAATGAGAGTTATTTCCATAATAAGGATCCATCTTGAGGTTATCCTGAGATGGTTTCGGGGCTTAGCGTCCCTGGTTACATAAATCCCTGGCTACATAATCCCTGGTTACATAAACCCCTGGTTACATATATCAATATTCATATATTCCCCCAGTTACAAATTACAAATTAATTATATAAACATAAATCATACAAGACAGACGAATACAAAATATGTGTTCCCATGTGCGTGGCAACTTGTCATTAATCATAGTCTTGTGTCTATCACTAGGCTTCAGGCCACCAACAAACCTCATAAACCAGCTTAACTTTGGTACTCAAGATGGATAAATGATTCATTATTAATTCAAAATAGCTGCCTAATTGAAGTCATTTACTTATTCTTACTCAAGGCAACGTATTCTGGCCAAAAGTAATTATCCATAAGCTCAATGATATATTAATAACATAATTACCATCTCAGTGATTTTTATAAATATTTAATGAGAATATATTACTCCAGGCCCTCAACTACTGTCCCAGGGACCCATAGTCTCTCCTCAGGTGCTAGTAACGTGCACCACAGTGGTCTGCTGGTTTGTTGGGAGTAACATCAGCATGTGTAGTCCAGTCGTTAACATAGTCCAAGATTAGTGTAAAGTTCCGGTGTTTATACACGGAGGAAACGGTGTATTCCTCAGCGTATATTCCCAACCCCACCCCACCCCAGCACCCCCAACCCCGCCCACCTTAGCATCCCCAACCCCGCTCACCTTAGCATCCCCAACCCCGCCCCACCCCAGCATCCCCAACCCCACCCCACCCCAGCACCCCCAACCCCGCCCACCTTAGCATCCCCAACCCCGCCCACCTTAGCATCCCCAACCCCGCCCACCTTACCATCCCCAACCCCGCCCCACCCCAGCATCCCCAACCCCGCCCTACACCAGCATCCCCAACTCCGCCCCATCCCAGCATCCCCAAGCCACGCCCACCCCAGCATCCCCAAGCCCCGCCCCCACCAACATCTCCAAGCCCCGCCCACACCAGCATCCCCAAGCCCCGCCCACCCCAGCATCCCCAACCCGCCCCACCCCAGCATCCCCAACCCCGCCCTACCCCAGCATCCCCAAGCCCGCCCACCCCAGCATCCCCAAGCCCCGCCCCACCCCAGCATCCCCAAGCCCCGCCCCACCCCAGCATCCCCAAGCCCCGCCCCACCCCAGCATCCCCAAGCCCCGCCCCACCCCAGCATCCCCAAGCCCCGCCCCACCCCAGCATCCCCAAGCCCCGCCCCACCCCAGCATCCCCAAGCCCAACCCCACCCCAGCATCCCCAAGCCCCGCCCCACTCCAGCATCCCCAAACCCCGCCCTACCACAGCATCCCCAAGCCCCGCCCCATCCCAGCATCCCCAAGCCCCGCCCCACCCCAGCATCCCCAAGCCCCGCCCCACCCCAGCATCCCCAAGCCCCGCCCCACCCCAGCATCCCCAAGCCCCGCCCCCACCCCAGCATCCCCAAGCCCCGCCCCACCCCAGCATCCCCAAGCCCGGCCCCACACCAGCATCCCCAAGCCCCGCCCCACCCCAGCATCCCCAAGCCCCGCCCCACCCCAGCATCCCCAAGCCACACCCACCCCAGCATCCCCAACCCCGCCCCACCCAGCATCCCCAAGCCCCGCCCACCCCAGCATCCCCAAGCCCCGCCCCACCCCAGCATCCCCAAGCCCCGCCCCACCTCAGCATCCCCAACCCCGCCCCACCTCAGCATCCCCAACCCCGCCCCACCCCAGCATCCCCAAGCCCCGCCCCACCCCAGCATCCCCAAGCCCCGCCCCATCCCAGCCTCCCCAAGCCCCGCCCCATTCCAGCCTCCCCAAGCCCCGCCCCATCCCAGCATCCCCAAGCCACGCCCCACCCCAGCATCCCCAAGCCCCGCCCCACCCCAGCATCCCCAAGCCCCGCCCACACCAGCATCCCCAGCCCCGCCCCACCCCAGCATCCCCAACCCCGCCCTACCCCAGCATCCCCAACCCCGCCCCACCCCAGCATCCCCAACCCCGCCCTACACCAGCATCCCCAACTCCGCCCCATCCCAGCATCCCCAAGCCACGCCCACCCCAGCATCCCCAAGCCCCGCCCACACCAACATCTCCAAGCCCCGCCCACACCAGCATCCCCAAGCCCCGCCCCACCCCAGCATCCCCAAGCCCCGCCCCACCCCAGCATCCCCAAGCCCCGCCCCATCCCAGCCTCCCCAAGCCCCGCCCCATCCCAGCCTCCCCAAGCCCCGCCCCATCCCAGCCTCCCCAAGCCCCGCCCCATCCCAGCCTCCCCAAGCCCCGCCCCATCCCAGCCTCCCCAAGCCACGCCCCATCCCAGCCTCCCCAAGCCCCGCCCCATCCCAGCCTCCCCAAGCCACGCCCCACCCCAGCATCCTGGGAACACACTAGAGGCAGCATCCTGGGAACACGCTAGAGGCAGCATCCTGGGAACACAGTAGAGGCAGCATCCTGGGAACACAGTAGAGGCAGCATCCTGAGAACACACTAGAGGCAGCATCCTGGGAACACACTAGAGGCAGCATCCTGGGAACACAGTAGAGGCAGCATCCTGGGAACACACTAGAGGCAGCATCCTGGGAACACACTAGAGGCAGCATCCTGGGAACACAGTAGAGGCAGCATCCTGGGAACACAGTAGAGGCAGCATCCTGTGAACACACAAGAGGCAGCATCCTGGGAACACACTAGAGGCAGCATCCTGGGAACACACTAGAGGCAGCATCCTGGGAACACACAAGAGGCAGCATCCTGGGAATACACTAGAGGCAGCATCCTGGGAACACACAAGAGGCATCATCCTGGGACCACACTAGAGGCAGCATCCTGGGACCACACTAGAGGCAGCATCCTGGGACCACACTAGAGGCAGCATCCTGGGAACACACAAGAGGCAGCATCCTGGGAACACACTAGAGGCAGCATCCTGGGAACACACAAGAGGCAGCATCCTGGGCACGCACTAGAGGCAGCATCCTGGGACCACACTAGAGGCAGCATCCTGGGAACACACAAGAGGCAGCATCCTGGGACCACACTAGAGGCAGCATCCTGGGACCACACTAGAGGCAGCATCAACAGGACACTGATAAAGAGGAGCAGTACCACATAAATGGGAACCCTTCATAAAGGCATAATTAACACACTAGCAATCACTGCGTGCTGCGTCTCTCCTTTGAACTTAACATTTACTAATTTCTAAGCAAATCAGTGTGAGAAATTGTATAAATGTAACTCGACTCTGGTATTGAATTCCAGAATTATTTATTTCCCGAGGTGAGCTGTAATATTAATAGTCTTCGTCTCGAAACAAAATTCAGAATACATTAAACAGCGAGACCCTGTGTATTACAGAAATATATTTATTATATTTCATCGATAAATATACAGCATAGAAATTGGAGGAGAAGCAGAATGTGGAAACATTTGCGAAACGCAACAATCACTCAGTATATTAGTTGTAATACTTGAAGGTGAAACGTCCATAGAAGGACAAGAACGAGCATGAATATAGCTGCAAGTTGCAATAACAGGCTGACAATACACACACAAATCACAATAGCGTGATGCATCATGTGAACAAATCCACAAAGGCCGTGATGAGGGTTGGTACCTTGGTCCGAGAGTATCCCAGACGCGCCTTAATCACCTTGTGGATTTGTTCAGTCTGATAGTGTCATTCTTGGTAGTGGCGGTGAGTAACAGTCTGAGGGGCTCATTACCAGTCGGGTCACTGACGGCTTCACTGCTAGTGGAAGTAACAGATTAGATCAGGACAAATATCGCAGTGAATGAGCTTTGTATTAAGTTAACTCTTCTTCCCACAGGAAGGATCCCTTGTAAACTCACAGACAGACAACAAGAGGCTGACACTTATACCCTGGTAATGTCCAGGGTATAACTGGATTAGTTTAGACTTTGGAAAGACCTGGGTAAATACAGGTTTCGTAACAGGGTTGTTGATTTATGGAACCAATTACCGCGTAACGTGGTGGAGGTGGGGTCCCTTTATTGTTTCATTTGACAATTGTTGTAAGTTACAGAGGACTCTAGAGACGGTGGTTGTAGTAAGGTAACGTCCAGGCCTACCAGCTTGTACAGTCACTGAGAAGTGTAGAGTAACAAGGCTCCAACTAGTGCTCGGGGGTTGAATAGTCTAATACTGCTTAACGGTCGTTGGCACCCACATAGCGCCAGTATAATGTGATAATATTAGTATATTAATCCGGGACGCAATGATGGCACGACGACACACACAAACAGTGCCAGGCCTGGCACCATCTTTTATTGAGAGGTGGGCACCACTTTGATAAGTTCTCCCTGTTGGACTTGCAGATTGACATCATTTTTGCCCCGGACTTTTGGCCATGTTGTAGGCAAACATCGGTGGTAAACACGCTTTGGTAGATGGGAAACATTGTTTGTCATGTAAGGCAAAATATTTTGCTCGGCCCGGCGCTGTTTGCTGAATCCACTTTAAAATGTTAATATCGCCAGTGTGAGCAACTTTGTGTGTTTTTCACCAGCAGGTTCACAAGTAAAGTTGTGGTGTGTTACCTATCGTTCGTTACGGCTCGTGACCCTACAGCAGCCAAGCTTTAATTACGTCTAGGGATACCACTGCTGCTCTCTAAAGCGCGTCACCAGTATAACCCCTTGATAAGTAATGAGCACATAAATAAACTCTTCCTTTAGGACTGAAGAATAGATACAAAATATTATATAGATATATATTCAAGACAGTATAATATAAAAACACAGATGGTTAAGTTAACTTATAGTATAAATGAAAGTATTGTCATTTCACGTAATATATACTAGTAAATATGGCACAACAAGAAATAACAGACTTATCTCCCACATGTTACTCCTCCTGGTTCCCCGAAGCTACTGAACTCTCGCTCTGTCGCCACCCACATTCTCACCTCCCGTCTGCCTCATCCCAGGATGAGGGATGGAAACTAAGGACTTTTTAATATTTAAAACTAATTGAACAACCACTTGTTCTCAAAACACACAAGAATGCCAATTACAGATAATAGTTACTTACAAAATATATAAGTATAATGCCACCTGTTTAATTACAGAATGTAAACAATTACCTAAACTAAACAAAAGTGACATCTGGAACTTCCAAACTGAACAGGTCCAGCTTCCCGAATCAATCAGGTAATAGACGTGTGCAAAGGCAACCGCGCTCCTGTCTCCACTAACGCTGCCACACCATACGACAATTTACAAAACACAATGTGTGTACATATACAGGCAATGATAAAATAAAATAAAATTTATTTTAAATTTATATACGTATTCTGCTAGGAGTACGTAACACTTCCACCTCCAAGAAAAAAAAATGCAATTGATTGAAGATCAATGGCATTTTTTCAAAGTAAAATGTATGACACTTGAGGTTTATGGTATTAATTACACCAAACATGTATAAGTAATAAGAACACATTTCTGGACAAAAATGAAAACACTCCAAATATAGTTTTACAGGAAACTCAGAAATTTCAGTCTTATAACTATGTTCTACATATGTGTCACTGGAGTATGCAAATTTATCTCTCCAGGGTACTATCTCATTTATTTCACTTTGTTTCAGATCATATTTCACACTCCTATCTACAACAGTATCATTAGTAGCATGAATAGAATTGTCAATAAAGGTAGCTGCTTTCACACAGTTATCACGGCAATTTAGCTGTTCATATGTTTCTACTATTTCTCCAAGATCAGTTTCATTTTTCCATGTGAATCCTTTTCCACATGGTGAATTTTTCCAAGACAGACTCCATTTTCCATTACTCCCTTTTTCTGGAGCTGAACTGCTTAACTGAAGCTGACTGGATGTTGAGTAGATTTGGGACTTCTCCTGGGTATGCTCTGACACAGACATCTGCTCATCACTCTTGATCCTCTGTGGAACACATACTCTCGCCCAATGTAAACTAAAATTAGAGAAATTAGCATTAAATCTCACAATTATGCATAAAACTTTCCCATTCATAGAACCTTCCGAAACACAAGACACCGACTTAGCAAAACTTTGACCTTCAAACCAAGAAATACAACCCAAGATTAGTGCAAAGACTACCTGATCGAACTGACTCAGGTGATCCATAAGGAACACAGAAATCAATTTCCTCATAACTCCGTCATAACGATCAGTGAAAGAAAACAGGCATATGCCTAGGCACCATATCTCAATCATAACTCTCAAGACAAGTTCACACCCTCTGATGGTGAACTTGAACACAACACACACTTTCATCAACCGTCTAGTCTGCCAAAAGACTAAATAAAACATGCCGAAAACTTTACAACCCTCTCCATCACTTCCCAAGTGATTTACGTCTGATGACAACCAATCAACCAAGAGGTTTAAGGGTCTTAACATCTTGAAGATGAACAGCAGATTACCTATGAAACACCGAAGGATAATCTGTAACCCTTCATAATGATTAACTCTAGGTAGGATAACCTTATCCCCCAACTTGAATTTCACACCTGGAGCCTCAAACATCTGCTCCCCAGTATGATTTAATCCTTCACCCACAATATGACTCTGAAAGTCAACACCAATATGACTCTGAAAGTCAACACCACACTTGAGTGGAACATACACTTTTATCACTCGTGCATCAAATTTTACGGGATCTGAATATAGAGACACTGCTCTAGCATAACTCACCACTTCCTCAGAACTGAATGCACAACCTACTTGAGTAAACTCTCTCTGCTCAACCACAAGGCTTGACAAAGATGTCCCACAGTCCATTACTTCACAAGAAAATGGCTGCAGAATAAAAGTAGATTTCAACATCCTACACACACTCTGACTCAATGTACACAATGAGAAATACTTACTCCACGTAGAATAAGAATCACAACTCTGCAACTTAGATCCAATTGCTACTTTACCACTCTTAATGATTTTACCAAAATTTCCTCCCATGACTTCTGGAGCTGCTTGGAGTACTGTCTGCTCACAATCAATAATATCACTAGCAAGCTGGGTCACATCCTCACAGACAACTGAAGAGGGAGGCTCAATGGGTCTCCATCTACTCAACAGAAGCTGATCCTCTGGCTGCTTTCCCACACTCTCCAAAACTGGATCTACAGTACAGACTGTCTCCTTGCTTCTCTCTGAAATCTTAGTGTCAGTTCTACTCAAAGCACTTAAATGAAGGGAATCTGAAGCGAGCGGGCAAGTAACAGGTAGTTTGACCTCCTCCCCTATTTTATCACCTTGACTAGGGTGAGGCGGGGCCTCTACAACGGACTTACTCTCGACAACTGATTCGAAACTTGGAGTGAGCGGGAATACTTCTGCCAACCCAACATCTTGTCCTAAACCATTCACTTGGCTGGAATAAAGAGTCGTGGCTTTTAAGTTTCTCTCAACTCCTGGCACAACGATCGTAGTGAGCGGGCAAGACAATGATACATGGACATCCTTTTTCCAATTTATTGGAATAAAGCAGAGTCATAGTATCAGGCTTACTCTCAACAACTAAATCGGCCACACAGGAATCTGGAACAACCACATCCCACTTCTCCACTGAAGGGGTACTGATTACTGGAACAAATGCTTGAGTAACAACATCAGAACTGACAACTGGATTTATAATAGTACTGACATCAGCACAGGTAGAATGGACAAAACCATCTTCTACAACAGGTTCATTCATAGAACTAACTTCAGCACAGGCAGAATAAACATGGTCTGCAACTGGCTGTTTACACAAACGGGGATCAATCTCACCCACAACATGATTTATGGCCACATCATTACCCAATATAACATCCACACCTGGGATGGGCAACTGTGTACTAACACCCACAGTGCATAAACTTGGTGTAATGGTGGATCTGAAATTAATGTCTATTAGAGGTACAGTTTTACATCCTGCAACACTCTGAAGAACAACAAACTTTCCAGTATCTCTCTTTTCAACATCAGAAAGAATACTGGATGAAATTATGGTTTGGGAAGCACCTGTATCACGAAGAATAACCACTGGCTTCCACTTCCTATTAATACACAAAACTTCACCTGAAGACATATGTGGTGAATACTGTTTCACCCAATTGGGGTTTACAGTTACATGTTTATTAGTAATTTTATTTTGCACACCTCTGCAATAAATGAGCCCAGTTGGTCGTAACTCAGGGTGCAATATAAAACATGAATTAATTCCATGGCCTTTTCTCTTACAATGGGAACAAGACCTTACAGTGGACACACTGGTAGAACCAACTGTAGGTTTAGAAATAACCTTATTATTATTTGACATTCCTGACAATGAAGTAGCAGGGTTAGGTTTTGTAAGAGAAGAGCTCATGGGAGTAACTGGAGTACTAGGACGGGATGGATTTTGATAAGGAGTTCGGTGAGCATTATAATTTACTCTACGACTAGACTTAGGTGAAGTGGCCGTAAACTGGGCCTTAGTCAACAACTCATGCTCATCCGTGAGCTTTGACAGCTCATAAATGTCTGTTACATTCTTTTGTTCTGCCATAAAAGTAGACAACTGGTCTGGGAGACATGACAATACTTCTTCCATTATAAGAAGATTCTTTAAAGCATCAAAATCAGTGACTGAAAGTGACTTTAACCATCTGTTACAAAAATTCGTCTTCTGACGAGTAAAATCTGCTATTGTCTGATCACTTGTCCTCCTTAGATTTCTAAACTTTTGCCTGTGTGCCTCTGGATTTAATTGATAAGCATTTAAGATGCTTTTCTTTACAAATTCGTAATCAAAACTATGAGCGTCAGGTAGGGATGTAAAAACCTCCTGACTACGCCCCTTAAATTGAGACTGCATAATGGCTACCCACTGGAGGTGGCGGATGACTTGGCCAAACGTGCCACATCAAAACCACAAGTTGACATTGAATGTGAATTCACAATGAGACAAATAAGAAGCAAAATCAGAAATATTCAGGCACAGGCGGGAGTGGAGAGGAGAGAGATAATGTATGAGAGAAGTCAAACCATGCAACACTACATGTATGTGAGTCAAAACACCCATTTCACTTATGGTAAAAGGAGAAATGCTTGGAGTGACTCTGTGTACATGCGGCTCAGGCTTGGGTACAAATATTACTGGGAATATGGGATAGATGTTCATGGTAATGACACGAAGTGTAAACTATGTGGTATGTTAAGGTCTCACACCCTTGCCCATTATATTCTTGATTGTCCGTTGATTAATGTATATAGAAACACTGAGATAAGGACTGTTCCGGAACAAATAGCCTGGATGTGTCACAACGGAAAGGTTGATGATATTCTTGAGAGATATAAGAATTTTGCACCAAGATTGTAATATTTTGTTGAATTATCTGCAGGTGTCTTGCAAATTGTCTATACAGTATACCTAGGTCATAAAAGTATTTGTGTGTACGTCTGATACCATACTACTTGTGAGGGAGGAAATGTATATTTTTACCTCTCAGAATGTTTGGTAATGTGTTTATTTGTGATGTGTGTCTATGTATATATTAACACGTTGTACTGAATGGGGTGAGAATAGCTCGAGCTACCTCATCCCTTTGTGTGTATTTTACCTCAATAAACTTATTTCAATTTCAATTTCAATTTCAATTTACCCAAAAACACAATGTGTGTACATATACATGCAATGATAAAATAAAATAAAATTTATTTTAAATTTATATACGTATTCTGCTAGGAGTACGTAACATGGTGCACTTGGCCAGGCCTGGCACTCCCTCTGGCTCCTTCCTGCTACCTCCATCATCCTCCGGCCCCCTCCACCACCCTCCGGCCCCCTCCACCACCCTCCACCACCCTCCAGCCCCCTCCCAACCCCTCCACCACCCTCCAGCACCCTCCCAACCCCTCCACCACCCTCCCAACCCCTCCAGCCCCCTCCCAACCCCTCCACCACCCTCCAGCACCCTCCCAACCCCTCCAACCCCCCTCCCAACCCCTCCAGCACCCTCCCAACCCCTCCAGCCCCCCTCCCAACCCCTCCACCACCCTCCACCAACCCCTCCACCACCCTCCCAACCCCTCCACCACCCTCCACCAACCCTCCAACCCCTCCACCACCCTCCCAACCCCTCCACTACCCTCCACCAACCCAACCCCTCCACCACCCTCCACCACCCTCCCAACCCCTCCACCAACCCTCCAACCCCTCCACCACCCTCCCAACCCCTCCACCACCCTCCACCACCCTTCCAACCCCACCACCACCCTCCCAACCCCTCCACCACCTTCCACCACCCTTCCAACCCCACCACCACCCTCCCAACCCCTCCACTATCCTCCACCAACCCCTCCCAACCCCTCCACCACCCTTCCAACCCCTCCCAACCCCTCCACCACCCTCCCAACTCCTCCACCACCCTACAGACCCCTCCACCACCCTCCCAACCCCTCCACCACCACCACCTTCCACCATCCTCCCAACCCCTCCACCACCCTCCCCTACCCTCCCAACCCCTCCACCATCCTCCCAACCCCTCCACCACCCTTCCAACCCCTCCACCACCCTCCCAACCCCTCCACCACCCTCCCAACCCCTCCACCACCCTCCCAACTCCTCCACCACCCTGCAGACCCCTCCACCACCCTCCCAACTCCTCCACCACCACCACCTTCCACCACCCTCCCAACCCCTCCACCACCCTCCCAACTCCTCCACCACCACCACCTTCCACCACCCTCCCAACTCCTCCACCACCCTCCACAACCCCTTCACCACCCTCCACTACCCTCCACTACCCTCCACCACCCTCCCAACCATCTCTACAGTGTCTTCAAACATCAACATGTAAGCCCATAAACCCACATTGCCATATATTTCTAATTACAGAAGTGAGGAAGCCTCCCGTCGCCTTTCTCCATCTTGCACAGGAGATGCACGATGCAAATCCTGGTGCTTGGGCCGCTCTCTCCCTCCCGAGATGAGTAATGTGGGTGAAGACTCACATATTCTGACTCACCAACGAGTCTCTCTACGCCTCATTACCCAGGAAACTCGCCTCTCGTTGCTGGTAAAGGTAAATTACAGCTACCACTTGCTGAAACACAACAATGGCGCCTCTTGTTTCACTCTCCTCTATGTGTGTGTGTCTTGGTTACCCTGATCTGGGGATTTGTTGGGGAGGGAGGGGTTCTCTACTCACTGGGTTAGCTTATTGGGCAGTGTTACTCATCCTGTGAGTGGACACCCCGCCATAGTGACAGTACTGGGCAGCGTTACTCATCCTGTGAGTGGACACACCGCCATAGTGACAGTACTGGGCAGTGTCGCTCATCCTGTGAGTGGACACACCGCCATAGTGACAGTACTGGGCAGTGTCGCTCATCCTGTGAGTGGACACACCGCCATAGTGACAGTACTGGGCAGTGTCACTCATACTGTGAGTGAACACAGTGACAGTACTGGACAGTGTCACTCATACTGTGAGTGAACACAGTGACAGTACTGGACAGCGTGACTCATACTGTGAGTGAACACAGTGACAGTACTGGGCAGTGTCACTCATACTGTGAGTGAACACAGTGACAGTACTGGACAGCGTCACTCATACTGTGAGTGAACACAGTGACAGTACTGGACAGTGTCAATCATACTGTGAGTGAACACACTGCCGTATCAGCAGGAAAAAGAAATCCCGCTGGGTTGATCATCTGGTCACTTAACCCAGAGGCAGAAGTGACCCCTTAACAGCCTCAAGTGACCTGCCTCTCAGACATGGGACTAACACCTGCCTAACACCTAACACTTTCCTAACACCTAACACTTTCCTAACACCTAACACCTAACACCTGCCTAACACCTAACACCTGACGAGCCTCACCTTTCCCCTCACCTCGCTGGTGCAAAGTTAGGGGGGGGGAAACTCCTGGAGGACAAAAAATCGGGGAAATTAGAACAAAACATAGTGAGGAAACTCAGGAAAAAAGTGTGCGTGTGTGTGTGGGGGGGGGGATGAAGAGGCACGCGTAGTAATCTAGTTATATAAAGGGTCTCCGTACTGCAGTTGACTTCGTGTTCGACTCGCAATCGGTTAGGCAGTTTTCCTTTCATCCTAATACCAGCGTTCACTTAGTGAATGCGTTCCCGGGGAGATAGTCAACTGTTGTGGGTTGCATAAGGGAAAAGATTAGTATTTCCACCTTGGGGAACCTCAATACTTATATATCCCTTTCTTTTCCGCCACAAAACAAATTATTTATTACTTATTAAAAGCTAAGTAGCAGAACAAACTCGGAATTTGCAGTTGATTTGATGTTACATTTGAGCTAATGAAATTTATTAACATTATACAACTCATCAACCAAGTTCACAACGCCAATTATATCACGCCAACTGTATCACGCCAACTGTATCACGCCAACTGTATCACGCCAACTTTTACTGTATCACCCTCCATCACCTTGCTCCCCTGAGTATTATATCACGCCAACTTTTACCATGAATGACAAGAAATTCCTCCCATGCATCATGCTCGGCCATTACGGCCAGCAGCTGCGGACCTGGGCTAAGTTTTTGATAAGTGGCGGACATGAAATTGCATCTCTGAGGTGTAATCTCCTTAATAGGTTCATGTAGCGACCTTCTCCCAGCTAACTTATATAATATACGGGGGGAGGCTCTTCCCACTTGGGTCGTTGTGTGATGCTCTTCAGTGCGGCCCCCGGGATGACGGCTAATCTCAACACGCTGGAGATTGTACGCTCGCTTTCCTCAACGTCTGCGATTGTAGGCTGGCATTCATCGGCCCTCTGAGATTATAGGCTCGCGTTCCTCTTCAGGTGGGAACAATATCTGCTTATTGTTATTTCTTCGGGAATATAACAATAATTTGTATGTTTCTTGTTTATGAAAGACTAAACGCACCTGTAATGATGCATTTTAATATATATCTCGCATGTGTCACGATGTTCTTGATTTTTCACATCTGTTATGAAGCTCTAGGCATCTCAGCCCACACCTGTCACGATGCACTGATATTGTCACACACCTGTCATGATGCTGCCAGCATCCCAGCACACACACACGCAGCAGGTCTGTCATCCTCAGCATCCAGGGAAACACCCAGTGGGGATTATGTCTATATTGTTACGACCGAAGCTTCACACAACTTTGAAAGAGGTTATTTCAATCCCTGAATATTTTCCATGGAGTCTAAATTAGTAGCCAGAGAGCGCTTGTGTTCCGCCCTCTGACTTGCCTCTAGCAACGCCTCTGATGCAGGATTTTATATCTCCATAAATCTATGATGACAGGTTTCTAACCATAATCAGATTTGTGTTGTTTCCTGCGGGAGGCGCCATCAGCGTCTCCATTGTGATTTTTCAGTGCTCTAAATATACTTTGAACTGTTCACAATGCGCCCGGTGCATTGAAGTCTGTTGCATGTTCCCGAATTCCCGAATATCGGTACTGCATGTTCAACTAGCAGCTCGACCTGCAAGTGCATACATCTAGGGGTGGTTCGTCAAGTGAACATTCTCACCGGCTTTCACCCGTGCAAGAATATGCAATCGTAAAATATATCTTAAAAACAATTGTGGAGTTAGGCATCTCTCGTCAGCACCTCCCTTCACACCACCACCACCACCACCACCACCACCACCACCCCCACCACCACCACCACCACCGCGGGCTGCAGGTATGAGCTGATAACTGGTAACAGGAGTGTCTATATGCTGTAATGTTCCTGCAGACATCTGGCCTTCACAACCGGAGATTGAACCCGTCAGCCGATACCGTCTGGCGGCGAGGGACGGAGCCATTACACCATGTTGTGGATCTCCACCCGTCAAGACGGCGCAGTTACCGTCCTAAGTGCTGCAACGATTAATAGTCAAAAGAAATTAAACATATTTTCCTATTAGCAATAAATATAAAATTGTGAAATAAAATAGTAAAAATTGTGAAGTAAAATAAAATATAAAAATCTATATGAGGAAACAACAAATTCCGCCTATAATATATAAAATTCCTTGGTGAGTATGCTTACTCTTTATATATTTGAAGGTAGTCTACCCACTGGAAACAAACAGCCTAGTGATGAGTTACTTCTGAAAATTGTGTATATTATATGATGTATATTAGAACTTTAAAGAAAATGAAGAATATATCCTGCGACGGATATATTGATAATGTGTTTATAATTATGTCATGTGAGTACTTGTGAGCCAATTTAAAGTTACTTGGACCTGATTTACTTGTTATAAAATGGAGACAACAACGCGTTTTTTCTTTGTTTATTTTTGTCTGCATGAAAACATTTTGTAATTGTTCAATTATTCCACCAAGGAGAGCAGGTATTTTTCTTACTCTAAATGTTACAATTACTACAATAACGTTCTCCTTTTTTTGCCGCATTTAAGCCGAGGAAAGAATTAAGGCAGAAGTTCAGCAGCGAAAAAGTTAAGAGAGCAGTGTACTCACCTAATTGTGCTGGCTGGGGTTGACCTCGGGCTTTTTGGGCCCGCCTCTCAACTGTCAATTAATCAACTGTCCCCCCCCCCCCGCACACACACTCACGAGGCAGCCTGTAGCAGCTGTCTAACGCCCAGGTACCTATTTACTACTAGGTGAACAGGAGCATCAGGGTGAAAGAATCTCAATCCATTTGTTTCCGCTTCTGCCTGGGATCGATTCCGAACCCTAGGACTACGAATCCCGAGCGCTGTCTACTCATCCGTCAGGCCCTGGCGAGGCGAGCTGTAAAGGTGTGAGGATGGTGAAGTAACCTGGCCAGTCTGTGCTAACATGTAATGCCAAGCTCATGATTACATTTGTACATGTTGTGTGAACACGTCCTTGATTTGTATCACAATATTTAAGAAAACTAAGTCTGGAACCAAGTCAATATTTAGCAACAAGAAATGACAAGTTATCGTCGGGGAACATTGAACTCATCACTTGTCAAAGTGCTGTTAACAGACCCGCCGTTAGAGCCAGCAAGTTCTAAGTGCCAGCTCGTAATAGGTCAAGTTTGCCGACATCTACACTCCACTTACGACAATCTTAAAAAGAAAACGAGAGCTGTACACTAGTTTCATCTCTGGTTCCCCATGAACGCCTCCACGTGTGTGTAACCCGTCCCAGCAGCGTCGTAATACTCTAATACTAAGAGCGCTGGATATCCCAGATATCCAGAAAAGTATCAGTAATAATAATAAATCCGACCCAAACTCCGGTGATAAAGTGGAACCAGATTAATTATTGAAACAGAGGTACAGGGAGGTATTCTATCACAGCATCTGCCCCTCACAACACCATCACAGCATGCCCATCACAACACCATCACAGCATGCCCATCACAGCCCCTCCATCACAGCATGCCCCTCACAGCCCCTCCATCACAGCATGCCCCTAACAGCACCTACATGACAGCATGCCCCTCACAGCCCCTCCATCACAGCATGCCCCTAACAGCACCTACATGACAACATGCCCCTCACAGCCCCTCCATCACAACATGCCCATCACAGCCCCTCCATCACAACATGCCCCTCACAGCCCCTCCATCACAGCATGCCCCTAACAGCACCTACATGACAGCATGCCCATCACAGCCCCTCCATCACAGCATGCCCCTAACAGCACCTACATGACAGCATGCCCATCACAGCACCACCATCACAGCATGCCCATCACAGCCCCACCATCACAGCATGCCCCTCACAACCCCACCATCACAGCATGCCCCTCACAGCACCACCATCACAGCATGTCCCTCACAGCACCACCATCACAGCATGCCCCTCACAACACCACTATCACAGCATGCCCCTCACAGCACCACCATCACAGCACCACCATCACAGCATGCCCCTCACAGCACCACCATCACAGCATGCCCCTCACAGCACCACCATCACAGCATGCCCCTCACAGCACCACCATCACAACACCACCATCACAGCATGGCCCCTCACAGCATGGCCCCTCACAGCACCACCATCACAGCATGCCCCTCACAGCACCACCATCACAGCACCACCATCACAGCATGCCCCTCACAGCACCACCATCACAGCATGGCCCCTCACAGCACCACCATCACAGCATGCCCCTCACAGCACCACCATCACAGCATGCCCCTCACAGCCCCTCCATAATGCCTAGAGCACTTTAAAACTGCTTCCACCACTCTACGCCAGAGAAAGACCACCCCATCAAGACCACTGAACAAAGACTTCCCATATCAATACCACTGAACAAAGACCTCCCCCATCAATACCCCCATCAAGACCACTGGGAACAATAATATCCACATATATACACCACCTGCATTATGCCCAAACCATATATACCCTTCCATAAGTACTTTCCTCATCAGTTCTATTCCCATCACTACCACCCTTGTCCTGGTCATCACCACCACCCTTGTCCTGGTCACCAACACCACCCTTGTCCTGGTCTGTTACGAACCCGGATCCAGCGTCCGAACGTGGAGTAGTAACGACCACGCCATCTGTGGGTCAGCTCCCGAAACCCCCGCCAAACGGACGACGACACCTGGTGAGAACAAGGTGTACCAGCCACAAGGGCCAGTTTCCAGTCCTGTGCAGCTCACAACACAGCCGCCACTGACCTCTGGTGAGGTGGTGCTCCGACGACAGCGCCATCTATGGACTGGATACGTCAGGTGTTTGTGCCCGAGCCCGTAAGTGAGGTGTTTTAGTGTCCCAGTTATGGATGACGTGTCTGCTTACAGAGCCGACCTGGGACTGCTGTGATGGAAGTGGAGTCAGTCTACCCGAGGCAGCCAGTCTCCATACTGTGAAGTTTGCTGCAGCTGTTGTGAAGTCGTCCCCCCGGAAGAACACTGTGGTGTGTTAGCCTGCCAGTGGAGTGGCAGTAAAAGGATTTACCCGGGACCGACTGTTGGAGACGATCATCCACTGGGGTATTGAGGACAGGAGGGTGATTTGTGATATCACACGAGACTCCTGTCTAGGGCGTACCCCTTATATCGTTCGTGGAGTGGCCGTACCAGCCTTGTGGGCTCAGAACCTGCCAGCAGACCAGCTGGACGTGTGGTTGACGGCCTCCACGGCGGTGCCCCCCAGTGGACCTGTGTTTTGGCTGACCTGTGGGCCAGGGTAGGCTCAGCATTCTCAGAAGAATTCGTGGTGAGGCCACGAAGAAAGCACCAAGGACTCGGCACCGAGAGTTATGGCACCAGCGTCTTCAGCAGAAGACATCGATTATGGATTAATCCCCTTGTAAAGTGTTAATATCCCTCCCCCTTGTGCACTCATTTATTTTATATATTTAAACGGTGATGGTAATAATTATAATATTAAGTTCTTAACTTTCTTTCCCTACTCCCTTTAAGTTACTTGCGTCACGGATCTCATCCCTTGATAGCCACTACTGGCTTGGGAACGGATACATTATATCTTCCTCTAACAACATCAGAGTAAGGACCCCGTTGCGTCCCGAGAGGGCCGTAACATAATTGGCATCCCCAGCGGGATCCGTCCCCTTGTTAAGTATGTTTGACAGGGGTGGTGAAGTGGCGTAATCCCTGTAAATAATTCCCCCTGTGTGTGACGATTGTGACCTTATACGTCCTGTGCGGTGCTCAAGAGTGACTAAGTGCGATATTGTGCAGTGCGGTGCTCGCTGTGATTAAGCGATTAAGTGCAATATTGAGTAGTGCGGTGCTCAGTGATTCAGTTTACTATTGTAGGGCGAAGTGTTCGCTTGGATTCAGTGCAATATTGGGTAGTGCGGTGCCCGAAGTGATTACGTGCAATATTGGCAAGTGCAGTGTTTGGTGCGATAAAGTGCCATATTGACGTAGAACAGTGCTCGGTGCGTTAAGTGCTAACGTGTAAGCGGTGTGTTAAGTGCTAGTTGAGTGTTCCATCTGTGACAATGGCAGAAAAAGCTACCATCGATGCTCTGGACGATGTTCAGGCTTTTCTGAACAGAGTGGACTGTCTTGCCAGATTAAAATATCTGAGCAAACCGGAACTTGTACTAGTGAGCGCTTACCTGGAGATCAAGATCCGTGCCAGTGATTCCCGTGTGGAGATCTTGTCCAAGGTTCACCAGCACCTGAAGGCAGAAGAGAAACAGGAAGGCGAGACTCCTAGTACAAGGGAAGGTGAGGAAATAGCTTCCACGGAAAAGGAAGACAAGGGCAGTGACATTGACAGTGATGCAGGTGAGCTTAATATCAGCTTCCTAACGGTCAAGATGCGTGCCCTAGAGATTAATCGCGAGATAGAGTGGAAGAAGTTAGAATTAGAACGAGAATTGAAAGATAAAGAAATGGAGATGAAAGAAAAAGAATTGGCGATGAGGCGTTTAGAATTAGAACGAGAGAGAGAAGAGAGAGAAAGAGAAGAAAGAAGAGAAGAACGAGAAAGAGAAGAGAGACGAGAGAGAGAAGAACGAGAAAGAGAAGAAAAAGAAAGACAGAGACAACATGAACTAGAAGTATTACGATTAGGCGCGGGACAGAGAGAAACTGGAGCAAGCGGTTTCGATCCGGTAAGGAATATCAAAATGGTCCCCAAATTCAACGAGAGAGAAGTTTCGAAGTTCTTCGCAGCCTTCGAGAAAGTCGCTGCCTCTTTGGAGTGGCCAAGGGAGAATTGGGCCATCATGATAGTCAGTCTTGACTGGGAAGGCCCAAATCGCCTACTCTACGTTATCCCTTGACGACTCTGGCGATTACGATATGGTGAAGAAAGTGGTGCTCATGGCGTACCAATTGGTACCTGAGGCATATAGGCAAAAGTTCAGAAACCTGAAGAAGACCTCAGAGCACACTTTCACCGAATTCGCCACCATCAAGGAGCGACTTTTCCAGGAATGGTGTGCCTCTCGGAAGGTGGAGACCAAGGACGACCTCGAGCAGCTGATTCTGCTCGTGGACTTCAAGGATTGTTTGTCTGGAGACCTCAAGACGTACCTAGAGGAACAGCCGGTGGAGACCTTGAGTGCAGCAGCCACCATGGCTGAAGAGTATATCCTGACTCATAGGCCGTCTGCTAAGTACGTCCCGAGGAATTACCAGCGCCGGTTTGACAGACCTCACGACGAAGAAGAAGAAAGACCCGTCCCACAAAGTGCTAAGAAGACGCCCCAGGTAGCCCTCGAAGAACAAGTCCTAGTAGTCCGAAACACCGTAGTCCGAGGAGGAACATGGTGTGCTGGACTTGTGGGCAGAAGGGGCACGTAGCTGCTAGGTGCCGAGGCAGAAGAGGTGGCAGCGCACGAAGGGAGGTGATGTTGATGAGCTGTGGAACATCACCAGCAGGAAGCCAGTCGACGACGACGCAGGAAGGACCACGTTTGTTTTCCCCTCACACTTCAGGCGGGTATGTATCGAGTGATCATACTGGTACATCAGTTGTAGTGCTCAGAGATAGTGGGGCAGCCCAGTCCCTGATCGTGAAGAGCTCGTTACCCGAGGGAGTAAGTGTGGATGGGAGACCAGAGGTTATCCTGGTTGGGTTTCCGAGAACGCAGTATATCGCCCCCTTAGTGCCAGTACATCTCGACTCGCCTTATTTCAGCGGCACATGTGCGTTGGCAGTAGTCGATACCCTCCCTGTGGCTGGGATTGACGTGGTACTAGCCAACGACTTGGTGACCGATTGGAGCACCAATCATCCCAAGATTGCGGACGACTCAGCCGAAGCAGTACGGTCAGAGGTGTCTACAGGCAATGGTAATGTCCAGGTAAAGACAGACCCGGATTTGAACATGTCTAATTTGTCCTCTCACCCGCAGATCGACAGCTATCTAGCAGTGTCTCCTGATTCTTCTCTCGACAAGGAACATGAGGTTACGAAGGCAGAGGTACCTGAGCAAGAAGAGAGGCCTTGTGTGCGGGCACCCACGGATACCAACGAGTCTGGAGCGAAGGCGGATGTGTGCTTGCGGTATGGGAAGTTACAGCGTGTAGTGAACCAGCCAGAGATTCCCCAGACGTCAGAGGTATGTGAGGTGTATTCAAAAGGCCTAGTGCCCTCTTCAGTCCAAGCCAGGCTTGTGGATGTTGCCGGCTATGGACATGACTGGCTTGGGAAGCTTATCCCTCAATTGGCCCCATGTTTCTTAGCGATATTTTGTTTGATGCTTGTATGTGTTCCCAGTGTTCTCAGTACGGATCAGTGGACGACCCGAAGGATGATGGCTCCCTTGAACATCGCGAAGAGGTCCCAGGGATTGGAGATTGGTACTGCAAGTGTTGCAGTTGAAGAAGGGACCTGGAAGGTAATGGTAGATACAGGAGGTACGAGAAATGATAACATGAGTGACTGTTTCCGACAGGTTGACACCCCCCGCGTGATAGCTGAGCCTCAACGCAGCGTTATGCGGAACGTTGGTCGACCTGACGGTGACAGAGCGAATGCCACCTGCGACGTACGAACAGCCCCGTTGGGACTAGGTGTGGACCTAGTAGAGTATGCTGTAAGTACTGTTTTACCCGCTGTCGCTATCACTCTGAATTATCAGACCCCTGTATTCCAGGTTCCTGTCTCCCTGAAGGACCATCGGACCGGTACCAGAAATGCCGTCTGTGATCAGCCGTCATCGGTGCCTCGACGCAGAGAAGTGTCGAGTCACCCCAGATCGTGTCTACACGGATCCTTACTAGAGAGGTGTGAGATGATGCCCCTGCTTGACATCGCAGTGGAAATGTGGACGATTACATCAGGCAGATCATTGCCTTCTATCTACAAGTTCCCTTTGTGCCAGGGTTCCTCAGTACAGTTCTGTAGACGAGACAGCCTCGCCATCCCAGATTATAAAGCATGTGTGTCCATTTGGAGTTGTGTCGTCGTACTAATTTGGTTTGTGTTTCCTTTTATAGAACCCCAAACCAAATTCTTTTTGGTGGGGAGGTGTTACGAACCCGGATCCAGCGTCCGAACGTGGAGTAGTAACGACCACGCCATCTGTGGGTCAGCTCCCGAAACCCCCGCCAAACGGACGACGACACCTGGTGAGGACAAGGTGTACCAGCCACAAGGGCCAGTTTCCAGTCCTGTGCAGCTCACAACACAGCCGCCACTGACCTCTGGTGAGGTGGTGCTCCGACGACAGCGCCATCTATGGACTGGATACGTCAGGTGTTTGTGCCCGAGCCCGTAAGTGAGGTGTTTTAGTGTCCCAGTTATGGATGACGTGTCTGCTTACAGAGCCGACCTGGGACTGCTGTGATGGAAGTGGAGTCAGTCTACCCGAGGCAGCCAGTCTCCATACTGTGAAGTTTGCTGCAGCTGTTGTGAAGTCGTCCCCCCGGAAGAACACTGTGGTGTGTTAGCCTGCCAGTGGAGTGGCAGTAAAAGGATTTACCCGGGACCGACTGTTGGAGACGATCATCCACTGGGGTATTGAGGACAGGAGGGTGATTTGTGATATCACACGAGACTCCTATCTAGGGCGTACCCCTTATATCGTTCGTGGAGTGGCCGTACCAGCCCTGTGGGCTCAGAACCTGCCAGCAGACCAGCTGGACGTGTGGTTGACGGCCTCCACGGCGGTGCCCCCCAGTGGACCTGTGTTTTGGCTGACCTGTGGCCAGGGTAGGCTCAGCATTCTCAGAAGAATTCGTGGTGAGGCCACGAAGAAAGCACCAAGGACTCGGCACCGAGAGTTATGGCACCAGCGTCTTCAGCAGAAGACATCGATTATGGATTAATCCCCTTGTAAAGTGTTAATATCCCTCCCCTTGTGCACTCATTTATTTTATATATTTAAACGGTGATGGTAATAATTATAATATTAAGTTCTTAACTTTCTTTCCCTACAACCTTTAAGTTACTTGCATCACGGATCTCATCCCTTGATAGCCACTACTGGCTTGGGAACGGATACATTATGTCTTCCTCTAACAACATCAGAGTAAGGACCCCGTTGCGTCCCGAGAGGGCCGTAACATGGTCATCACCACCACCCTTGTCCTGGTCATCACCACCACCCTTGTCCTGGTCATCACCACCACCCTTGTCCTGGTCATCACCGCCACCCTTGTCCTGGTCATCACCACCACCCTTGTCCTGGTCATCACCACCACCCTTGTCCTGGTCATCACCACCACCCTTGTCCTGGTCATCACCACCACCCTTGTCCTGGTCATCACCACCACCCTTGTCCTGGTCATCACCATCACCCTTGTCCTGGTCATCACCACCACCCTTGTCCTGGTCATCACCACCACCCTTGTCCTGGTCATCACCACCACCCTTGTCCTGGTCACCAACACCACCCTTGTCCTGGTCATCACCACCACCCTTGTCCTGGTCACCAACACCACTCTTGTCCTGGTCATCACCACCACCCCCCTTGTCCTGGTCATCACCACCACCCTTGTCCTGGTCATCACCACCACCCTTGTCCTGGTCATCACCACAACCCTTGTCCTGGTCATCACCACCACCCTTGTCCTGGTCACCAACACCACCCTTGTCCTGGTCACCAACACCACCCTTGTCCTGGTCACCAACACCACCCTTGTCCTGGTCATCACCACCACCCTTGTCCTGGTCACTAACACCACCCTTGTCCTGATCACTAACACCACCCTTGTCCTGGTCACCAACACCACCCTTGTCCTGGTCACCAACACCACCCTTGTCCTGGTCACCAACACCACCCTTGTCCTGGTCACCAACACCACCCTTGTCCTTGTCACCAACACCACCCTTGTCCTGGTCACCAACACCACCCTTGTCCTGGTCACCAACACCACCCTTGTCCTGGTCACCAACACCACCCTTGTCCTGGTCACCAACACCACCCTTGTCCTGGTCACCAACACCACCCTTGTCCTGGTCACCAACACCACCCTTGTCCTGGTCACCAACACCACCCTTGTCCTGGTCACCAACACCACCCTTGTCCTGGTCACCAACACCACCCTTGTCCTGGTCACCAACACCACCCTTGTTGTCGGAAAATCCGACACCATTTAATAATCATACAGATAATAGCTGTATTACCAACAAGTTACCCATAGAAAACGTAACTTGTAGTGGAATTACCATCTAAAGAAAACGGGATATCATCACCACATACCATTATAATTCACCAGCTATTCTGGTGGGAATTATTCTTAAATACATTAGTCTTTGGACTTTACCATCATAAAAACATCTTATATAAATTAACTTAATTATCAATATTAAAGTAGAGTAAATGTGACCCTTCTATCACTTTCTGAAATCTGGACAAAGTAGGCCAGGCGTCAGAGTGGGGAAGGAGGCAGCCATTGTTGTGTCACCTCCGAGACGTGTGGAGCAAATTCGGCTCCTATCATTCTGGACAATGTCGGCCAGTAACGTCAATAGTATGGAGTGTTAAACAGCCATGGTTTTATACGAGACCAGAGGCTCACACGGGAGCAAATTCAGCTCCTGTTAAATTTACTTGGACGTAGTGTTATGGAAACCAAAGGTGTACCATTGTCAACACGTTGTCTACAAATTCAAGTTAAGTGTCTATCCGAAACCCGTTTATCATTCATTTATGGCCATTAATGTCAGGATATAGGGTGACCCGGTTAGATCGCGAAATCGCCTCAAACTAAAGGTAATTATACAGTACATGGAACATGAAGACCTGGCTTAGTGTTTTCTCTGATATAGCTTGTCATATATAGGATTCTGGCTTCACAGCTAGCGCACTTTTGACAGGTCAAGACGAGGAAGGAAGATTTGTGCACCAGTTACTGGGTGATATGGAAGCTACCTCAAAGAGGATAATTTGGTGTCTACACCCTAGTTATACCTGGTGGACTAACCTGCTGTACTATAAGATAAGGAACCTCTTCAATGTATGTAGTAATTACTGTAGTTTGATTGGCTGCATATATATTAATTTAATAACCCCCCCCTAATGTGTAGAGGATCGATTTGTGAGATTAAGAGATTATTGCAGAAATACAGTCCACTTATCATTATACAAATTGCTATCGAAGTATATAAATTAACGTAAATATAAATTCATATAAATTAAATAAATATAAATCTCACAGGTCGGTTCCCACATTATTTGGACCTTCAGAACCGGATTATTTGGTCATCTTCGAACCGGATGACGGATTATTTGATCCTTTGAACCCACATTTGGTCATCTTAGTACCGGATGAACCAGTTAACCAGTGGATTCATTAAATATACTAGTGCAGTGTTATTTAAACAAAGCCAGCCAGTCATAGACAGCGGCGTTGCCTCGTGGGAGCTCAGGAGCCTCCCTCAGCCCAGTTCAGCTTCGTCAGCGGTTTCATGCACACCCACAGATATTTGGTGGCGTGTTATTTCGTGAAATGACAGCGCTAATATAGAAGCCAGCCTAATTAGTGACTGTGTCTTCGCGATATTGTTCACGGATTTCGTGGTGTTACATTTCGCGAGAGATTATCTACGAATTTTGTGGAGTTTATTTCGCGAGGTCACTAATAATATTTAATACTTCTAGATAATATTAGAAGTTTCATAGAGGCTAATTAAGAGGCTATTATCAATAATTGTGTATATTATTTCTCCAAAATAGAGAATTATTTAATATATATTGCACTAGTGATCACAGTATAATATTTACTAATTGCCAACCCACAACAGGGTAGGATATTACCATTGACTAGTTGAACTATTATTGTTCATCCTAGTCCCATTATTACTATAGTCAGTTGTACTATATTGAACAACCTAACACCATTAATGAATGGTCCAGACCCTATTTTGGGTGTAATTTTTATCAACTCGAGTTGAGTTGTATATATAATAATTTATTTATGATCATTACACCTTTGAGTGATTAATTAGTGTCTCTACCATCCTGGGGTGATATAGAAGAGCTAACCTAAAGGTACTTCCAGTGACACTGGTTTATCACTCAAATCATTAGTGTGTATGATTGTATATATATAATGTGTATTAATTTTAAGTGCTAACCTCTAGTAGAGGTAGGATTATTGCTTAGTGAGTGCAGAATTTACCCTAGGCTACCATTAGTGTTTGTTCAGTATTATGAGCAGCCCAAGTACAAGTCACCATGACTAATCCACAGAAAGCAAAGCGTGCTTTAATATCAAGCAAACGTCAACTGACAAGAGATCTCGACCAATATGAACAGTTGTTATATGAGCCTGTAATTAATTATCATCGGTTGAAAATACCACTGTTGCAGATTCAAACCCAATTGCATATATTGAAAGCAAATAGGAAATCTTACCAAAATCAGGTCCACGACGACGACGACATAGTAGTTGAAGATGTGGAACCATTCCTGTCTGACCTAGCACAATATGAAGAAGAAACTCAAGGCAGGTTGGAACATTTACACAGGATAATTGAATCAGAACAAATAGCAAGTACATCAAATAAAGTAGATAATGTTATGGATGATCTGGATCTTTTTGAGAATAAATGTAAAGCCAGATTAGATCCTTTAATCAACAAGGATAAAGCTTCACCCAGGAAAGCTTCACTCACTACAGCTTCACCCAATATTATACCACCAGAAATTAAGCAGTTCTCAGACAATTTATCCACAGTCTCTGTGGTTTCTGAAAACCCAATACCTGAAGCTACTAAGTTAACATGCCTCCAAACTAGAGGTGAAGCTGAACCAGTAGTAGAAAATGTAAATGAAAATAGCGACAGCACTAATTTCCCAGTCCAGCCTCCTAGGAATAATGCTGGCAATGAGAAAACTGTCATACATCTAGTACTACAATTGCTGGATTTACCTCAACCTGATCAGACTGCTGACTCATTACAATCCTTCAGCATGGAGTTTGAGTCACTACTAAGAATATTCAGTCTTAAGGTTGATATAACTACTAGTGAATGGATGACCAAAGTAGTCCTTCAACGAAAATTGTCCAGCGATATACTAGATGAATTATATGCACATCAACATAACACCATCCTGACAGTACAGGACATCACTGAAGGTTTACATTCCATCATAAACAAACGACGTGCAAATGAGGAAGTTAAAGCCTCTTGCAAGCCTTCAGAAATAGAAAATAAGAGTCAATTAAAGGGTAAAACAACTACCCCAAATAAACATCAGTCAATTACTCTAACATCAAGTTGCAGAAAATCTGACAATGCAGCAGCATCCTCCAAGCCTACTGTTACTAGTTCACCCAAACCGGTAACTTCCAAACGTGCAGTAGGCTGGAGGACATGTATGTTCTGCAAAAGGAAACATTCAACATACTGTTGTGCTAATTATCCAACCAGAGACACTCGTATTGAGCGACTCCAGGAATTAGGGAGATGTTCGAGGTGTCTCAAGTCACACAACATAGACTATTGTGATATCCAATTCAACACCTGTAACAGGTGTAGAAGAGGTAGGCACCATGCAGCACTGTGCAAATATACGAAATTAACGTATTCAAGACCCAAGGTGGAAGATAGCATTCCCACCACAGTACAGTACTGCAAGGTGCAACAAACAAAGAGTGTCCAATCGGCAAAGTCTAAAGGTAATACGACTTTGCCTACTGCCCAAATTACCATCCTGAATAAGAGGGCCAAGGTCCATACCCGTGGGTTGTTTGACCAAGGATCCCAAAGAACATATATTACTAAAAAGCTGGCAGATGAATTACAATTAAGGCCTGTAGCCCAGATGTCATTCAACATCTCAGGGTTTGTAACAGATGCAGGACCTCAAGTCTACCAGGTGGTACAACCATCAGTACGCTTAGGCAGGTACGTCTGTCGAGTACAAGCCATTGTGGTGGACAAAATACCAGTAGACCTACAAGTTCAAGGTCTGAGAGCAACAGCCAAATTCCTGAGAAATAGAGGAATAAAATTGGCAGATAATATTAAGTCTGATCACCTCACCGACTTCGGTCTCCTTGTAGGGACAGACTATTGTCATCGATTCATCGGTAGCCCTACTAAATATCAGGGCATAACCATGTTAAACTCTGCAGGAGGTAAATTACTCTCAGGCCCAGTATCAAGCCTGAGGAGACCTATGCCTGCAGATAAACAATACCAATAGAAATCTAAATTTGTCAGCTGATTATATTTCTCCAGTAGCATTATACTAAGGAGATTACAGCTGACTATACCAACAGAGGTTGATGTTAGTATCATCATTTAAAGCTGGAGATGAGTTCATGAGGCTTCAGTGGCAAATCAGTGAACAGTAGCCTAAAACAGCTACAAGTAAGTAAGTAATTATCAAAAGAAGGCACCAAACCGGGAAGGCTATGTAGCACCATCAAATACGCAAAATAATCAGAGGGCGCTAAATATCACCAAGGATGCCAATACGAGAACAAAAACGCATAAGGCGAACGATATCAAAAGTATCCGAGTCACCAAGAATTCTACCGAGGGACAGGTGACCGCGAGGGGCGGTCGGAAAGCAAGACACACGCTCGTCCTGGAAGTCAGGACATTCAAGAAGGACATGCACGACCGTAAGAGGGACAATGCAACTAGGACAATAAGGAGCAGGGCGGCGCTCCATCAAGTGACCATGGGTTAAGCGAGTATGGCCAATACGCAACCTCGCCAGAGCTGTTTCCCACCGCCGGTTACGGTGGAAGGAGGACGGCCACGAGGAAACACAACATTTAAGAGTACGTAGCTTGTTACCAGTAACAGACAACCAAGAAGCCTGCCAACGGGTAAGGACTGAGGAATGGATAACTGGGTAAAAGTCGGAATACGGAATGCCTTTACGAGAGATGGGACAAGAGCGGACAGCTTCCTTAGCGGCAGCATCCGCACGCTCATTTAAAGACACGCCAATATGGCTGGGAACCCAACAAAACTCAACCGACTTAAATTTACTGTGAACGAGAAACAGCCAATGCTGGATCTCGACAACTACCGGATGAACTGGATTAAAGCACCCGAGAGCCATGAGGGCACTACGAGAGTCAACAACAACCACAAAGGAAGACTGACAACGAGAAAGCAGGAGACGAAGAGCATAGAGAATAGCATAAAGTTCCGCTGTAAAGATGCTAGTCTCCGGAGGCAAGCGACACATATAAGTGCGATCAGGAAAAACAACAGAGTAGCCAACACCGTCCGCTGACTTAGACCCATCGGTGAAGACAGAAACGGAGCGGGAGTGAGAAGAAAAGTGCTCGAGGAAAAGGCGTTTTAGAACTGTAGGAGGGGTAAAAGCTTTAGTGATACGAGTCAAGGATGTACAAAACCGCGGAAGAGGGACCCTCCACGGGGGCAAAGAAGGAACAACACGAGGAGAAACATCAGAAATACGAACGGAAAGAGAATCCTGTAGGCGAGATAACCGGACAGAAAGAGGGAGGTGGTGAAGAGGAACAGGAACCGCAGGAGGGGTAAAAGTTAAAGCACGACAGAGGCGAGAGGAAGGATGTTGCAAGGACCGCGCAAGATAGCGAAGACAGTAGCGATCACGGCGGTCCTGGAGAGACAGGAAGCCAGTGTCAACATACAAGCTAAGGACGGGAGTCGAACGAAAGGCACCAGAACTGAGGCGCAACCCAGTATGGTGCAAAGCATCAAGACGGCGAAGAGTAGAAGGAGAAGCAGACGAGTAAGCAGGGCAACCATAATCGAGCTTAGACAGGACGAGAGAGGAATGTAAAGCAAGGAGAGTGCGCCTATCTGCCCCCCAAGAAGTATGGGACAAGACCCGAAGGAGGGTAAGGGACTTAGAGCACTCAACACGGAGGTAAGAGATATGGGGAGACCAAGACAAACGAGTGTCAAGGAATAACCCCAAAAGCTTCGCGGAATCTTTGTATTCAAGGGGATGACCATAAAGTGACAAAGAGGGACGAAGAACAACCCGTTTCCGCGTAAAAGTCATGGCACAAGTCTTAGAAGTAGAGAACTTGAAGCCATGACCTGTGGCCCAAGACGACACGGCATCAATCGCAAGTTGAAGCCGGCGTTGAAGGAGAGGCGAATCATCACCCTGACAACAAAGGGTAAGATCATCGACATAGAGAGCGGAGAAGACACCAGAAGGAAGAGAGGAAAGAAGACCATTGAGGGCAACCAGAAAAAGAGTAGTGCTCAGAACACTACCCTGGGGCACACCTTCGTATTGCTGAAAAGAGGGAGAGAGAGCGGTACCAAGGCGCACCCGAAAGGAACGACGAGAGAGGAAGCTGCGGAGAAAGAGAGGGAGATGACCACGAAGGCCAAAAGAATGAAGTTGAGATAGGATATGATAACGCCAAGTGGTGTCGTAAGCCTTTTCTAGGTCAAAAAGGACGGCAACAACGGAGGTCTTCGCAGCAAAAGCAGTACGAATATAGACCTCCAAGTTCACCAGGACATCTGTCGCGCTGCGGCACTTGCGGAAACCAAATTGAGAAGGGGAGAGGAGGTGATGGTGTTCCAGGAACCACATCAGACGAACGTTAACCATACGTTCAAAGAGTTTGCAGACACAACTTGTGAGAGCAATAGGGCGAAAGTCCTTAGGGGAAGTACCCAGAGACCCCGGTTTGCGAACAGGGAGGACAACGGCATCGAGCCAGTCCTCAGGGACTGACGACGACTCCCAGATCCGATTACACAGACTCAGTAAATACTGAGACGTGCTCGGAGGGAGATGGCGAAGCATCTCATAATGAATACCATCGGAGCCCGCCGCCGTAGAACCGCAGAGGGCCAGGGCAGAACGAAGTTCAGAGAGAGAGAAGGGATCATTATAGGGAAGCTGAAGATGAGTGCAGAAATCTAAAGGACGAGACTCAAGGACAGGTTTACGAAGAAGGAAAGATTGGGGAAGATGAAGACCAGAGCTAACAGAAGAAAAGTGGGAACCCAGTTCGGAAGCGACCTGCAACGGGTCCGCCACAAGAGTATCATGGAGGTGAAGGACCGGTGAAACATCGGGAACGAACTTACCCGCTATCTTGCGGATACGCTTCCAGATCTGGGCCAGAGGGGTTTCGGACGTAATTGTCGAGACATAAGATGCCCAACATTCACGTTTAGCCGTACGGATGGCCCTACGGGCCACCGCACTCGCTTTCCGAAAGAAAAGAAAAGAATCGGTCGTCTGCCTACGGCGGTGCTTCTTCCAGGCTGCACGCTTACAGCGGACAGCCCGAGCACAGTCCGCATTCCACCAGGGAACGCACTTCCGTGGACCCCGAGAGGAAGAGCGAGGAATAGACCGGAGGGCAGCGTCGAAGACAGTGTCATGAAAAAGGAGGAGAGCGCGAGAGAGGGGCAGAAGGGAGAGGTCAGAGAGAGTAGCACTGAGGGAAAATAGGGTCCAGTCCGCCTTAGCAAACTGCCACCTAGGGAAAGAGAGGGAAGGGCGAAAAGAGAAAAAGGAAACAAGGATGGGGAAATGATCACTTCCATGGAGGTCATCAAGAACCTGCCATGTGAAATCTAAGTAAAGAGAAGAAGAGCAGAGAGAAAGATCAAGACAAGAAAGGGTGCGAGTTCGAGAGTGCAAATGAGTGGGCTCACCAGAATTCAGAAGAGACAGGGAAGAAGAGAGGAGAAACGGCTCAAGGTGGCGACCCCGGGTATTCGTCAGAACGTCACCCCAAAGAGAATGACGACAATTGAAGTCACCCAGCAGGAGCACAGGCTCCGGCAAGGAGTCTAGGAGGTGTTTCAAATCAGGAAGAGAGAGCGGGACACTCGGGGGGAGATAAATGGAACAAACTGTGTACCACTTCCCCACAAAGATACGAGCAGCAGAACAATGGAGAGGCGAAGGAAAAAGTAAAGGAACAAAGGGAACATCAGCCCGAATCAAGAGAGCAGAAGAATTAGAAGCCCCAGCAATGGCTGGGGGGGGGAGAGAAAGGAATAGCCACGAAAACGACCAGGACGAGCACCAAGCATCGGCTCCTGGAGACAGACACAAAGGGGCGAAAACCGCGAAACCAGAAGTTGGAGTTCGAGGAAATTGGCGTAATAACCTCGAACGTTCCATTGAAGAATGGACAACGACGAGAAGAGAAAGGACAAAAACAGAGAACAAGGAAGAAACAAAGGCGAAAGACCAACAGAGCACGTTAAAGAATATCAGGGTCGGGATCAGGGTCAGCAAAGTCAGGGTTAGGGGGCATGGGCAAACTGAGCAAAGATGGAGGGAAGGAAACGGGAGAACAGATCAGAGGTGGGCGGGCAGGGTTCGGAGGAGGAGGAGGAGGAAGAGGAGGAGACAACGGAGAGGAGCAGTCAAGGACAGCAGCAGGAAGAGGGGGAGTAGAAAGAGAGGAGCGCACCCCAGCAAGAGCAGCAACCGAAAGGGAAGCAGGGGCCAAAGAAACCTCCATAGCAGGAACAGGGGGCGCAAGCACTGAAACGGGAGGGGAAGGAGCAACAGAGCCAGAAGGAGGAGCTGAGGAAGAAAGCGAAGCCTTCTTACCCGCCGGGGAAGAGGAAGGAGAGGAGCCAGGCTTACGCTTCTGACTTAAAGAGACCGGTGTCCCAGCAACTACGTACCGGGCAACGGATTCCAGTGTCTCAACAGGAGAAGCCGAACGAGAGCACACACGACGGCCGTTAGGAGAGCGATGGACATCCGCCCGCACCGACAGGCGGCGGGGAGAGCCGATAGATGGAGGAAGAGGATGGGAAGGAGGATCGGAGGGGGACGAGGAAGAAGACACAGAAGACACGACAGACCGGGTAGAAGGAAGGGGAACCCCAGACAGAGGACCAGGAGGAGGATCCTTCGGGAGAGAACCCAAAGGGACAGAGGAGGGGGCAGTGGGCGCATCAGGGTCCAAGGCCTGGAAACGGTTGCGAGTCTGAGGAAGGCGGGAAGGACGAGGAGAGGAAGAGCGCAACACGCGAGCATAAGAGATATTAGCATAAGGCGGGAGCCGGCGAACCTGGCGCCTCGCCTCAGGAAAAGATAAACGCTCCCGGTGCTTCAAGTTGAGGACGGCTGCCTCAAGCTTGTAATGGACACACGCACGGGAGAAGGTAGGATGGGCCTCACCGCAGTTGAGGCAACGAGCCTGGGGAGAAGCGCACTCCGACTTAGAGTGACCTTCGCCACCACACAAAGGACAGAGAGAGACAGTCCCGGAGCAGCGGAGGGCACCATGCCCAAACCTCCAGCACTTGTTGCAGAGCCGAGGAGAAGGAATGTACTCCTGGACAGAGCACCTGGCACCAGCAAGAACGACAGAGGGTGGAAGGGTCCTACCATCAAAGGTAATCTTCACAACCCGGAGGGGTTGACGGCGACTACCACGAGGGGGACGAGTAAACGTGTCCACCTGGAGAATAGAATGGCCCTGGGCAGCGAGGATATGTCGAATATCGTCGTGGCAGTCGCGTAGGTCCCGAACACCGGTCGCAACATGGGGCGGGAGCAAAATAGTGCCAACACTGGCATTCAACTGAACGTTCTTCGAGACCCGAACGGGGGTCTCGCCAAGGCAGGATAAGGCAGCCAAGCGGGAAGCAGCATCCTGAGAAGGAGCAGCAACGACACGTGTACCGAGACGAGTGGGGTTGAAAGTAATGGAGGCATCCACGGAATCAATGAGATGTCGATGGAGGGAGAAATCGTCAGGAGGCGCAGAATCAAGAGGGAGGAGATCAAAATATTTGGCCCACGAAGCGGGACCAAACAAGGCTTGATAGGTAGCAGAACTGGAAGGAATCGAGCGAGGGCGGCCGTGACGAAGACGGCGGTGAGAACCCCCAGAGAGAGAGGGGTTAAAAGGCGCAGTAGTTACAACTAGAGAAGGAGCCACGCCAGGGGACGAGGTAGTCACCACTGGGGGCTTGGGGCTCGACCCAACCACAGAGGAGGGAGGGGAGCCAGAGGAAGGAGTCAGAGAGGCCAAAGGAGGAGCAAGGTCGGGGCCCAATGCAGCGGAGGCTACAGAGCCCGGTCTTCCAATACGGACCGACTCGGGGGCTTGGTCGCCCACCCCACGAGCCTGAGAAGGTAAACCAGAAGAAGCCGAAGCAGGGGTAATCATCTTGACGAAAGAAATAATTCACTCACGAATGTGCCCCCACACCCACCATGGAGCCACAATTAGAGGCAGGACACCCAACAAGAAGCTATCGCCGATCTTGTCGGGGCCTCCTAGGGGTGCGTCGCGAGTATACGCCCCACAAACGCCACCTTAAGAAACCGACAGTCCGTCGAGATCGGGTTCAGTGACGAAGTGGGGATTGACAATAAAAGGTTCCCCTCGCTCTCGACGTCGGGTACTGCAGTTCTACGGGTGCATGAGTATGCCTCCTCAAGCACCCGGGCGTCAAAATAGAAGAAGTCCAAGGGAAGAACCAGAACGAGCAAAAGGTCGGCAGGAAACGGCAAGCAGATAGGAGAAGAGGGGGGAGAAAAACGAAACAGAAGGAAAAGGAAAAGATGCCCAGCAGAATTGGAGAGGACGGCAGCAGGAGCACAAGGCTAGAAAAGGACAGAGGACTGTCCCAAGGAGCATCACACTCCGGCAGCCGCCCACTAAGCCCCCACACGGCGACAACGAGCTGAGCGGGGAGGGGGAAAAACAGCTACAAGTCACTGCGACCAATGTCACTGAACCCACTGCAGTCTCAGAACCATACTTTACTTTAATGATGAGCTATTCAATCCTCTGAATCAATTAACTAAATTAAACCCCAATAAATCTGATGACTGATTTGATACATTTATTATTTAATCAAGATGTATTCCATGGGCCTCAGTGTTTATATATCAGTGTCCAGTTACCTGAAGAAACTTCAAGTTATATCTAATGTCACTGATCTCACTGCAGTCCCTGAATCATACTTGACTGTAGTACTTGATCACATCCAGTCTTCTGGGTTAAATAATATGTAATAAGGCTTGAATATTAGCCTTTCAAGAGTTGACAAGGAAATGAAATCGCATTAGACTTCTATCCCCTGCAACTCTAGTACGGGACATCCGTCCTGTACGAACAGACGCACAAATGTGTGATTACTAACTACTAACATCAAATTAATCTAATAATTCGAAGGAGGAGTATCGGTGTTCGTCTGTTCTAAATAGGACTTCGACCCGTGAGCAGCCCCCTGGGGAATTATGTCGGAAAATCCGACACCATTTAATAATCATACAGATAATAGCTGTATTACCAACAAGTTACCCATAGAAAACGTAACTTGTAGTGGAATTACCATCTAAAGAAAACGGGATATCATCACCACATACCATTATAATTCACCAGCTATTCTGGTGGGAATTATTCTTAAATACATTAGTCTTTGGACTTTACCATCATAAAAACATCTTATATAAATTAACTTAATTATCAATATTAAAGTAGAGTAAATGTGACCCTTCTATCACTTTCTGAAATCTGGACAAAGTAGGCCAGGCGTCAGAGTGAGGAAGGAGGCAGCCATTGTTGTGTCACCTCCGAGACGTGTGGAGCAAATTCGGCTCCTATCATTCTGGACAATGTCGGCCAGTAACGTCAATAGTATGGAGTGTTAAACAGCCATGGTTTTATACGAGACCAGAGGCTCACACGGGAGCAAATTTAGCTCCTGTTAAATTTACTTGGACGTAGTGTTATGGAAACCAAAGGTGTACCATTGTCAACACGTTGTCTACAAATTCAAGTTAAGTGTCTATCCGAAACCCGTTTATCATTCATTTATGGCCATTAATGTCAGGATATAGGGTGACCCGGTTAGATCGCGAAATCGCCTCAAACTAAAGGTAATTAAGCCAGGTCTTCATGTTCCATGTACTGTATAGTGTTTTCTCTGATATAGCTTGTCATATATAGGATTCTGGCTTCACAGCTAGCGCACTTTTGACAGGTCAAGACGAGGAAGGAAGATTTGTGCACCAGTTACTGGGTGATATGGAAGCTACCTCAAAGAGGATAATTTGGTGTCTACACCCTAGTTATACCTGGTGGACTAACCTGCTGTACTATAAGATAAGGAACCTCTTCAATGTATGTAGTTAATTTTGTAGTTTGATTGGCTGCATATATATATAAACTATTAAAACCCCCCTTAATGTGTAGAGGATCGATTTGTGAGATTATGAGATTATTGCAGAAATACAGTCCACTTATCATTATACAAATTGCTATCGAAGTATATAAATTAACGTAAATATAAATTCATATAAATTAAATAAATATAAATCTCACAGGTCGGTTCCCACACTTGTCCTGGTCACCAACACCACCCTTGTCCTGGTCACCAAAACCACCCTTGTCCTGGTCACCACCACCACCCTTGTCCTGGTCATCACCACCACCCTTGTCCTGGTCACCACCACCACCCTTGTCCTGGTCACCAACACCACCCTTGTCCTGGTCACCAACACCACCCTTGTCCTGGTCACCACCCTTGTCCTGGTCACAACACCACCCTTGTCCTGGTCACCAACACCACCCTTGTCCTGGTCACCAACACCACCCTTGTCCTGGTCACCAACACCACCCTTGTCCTGGTCACCAACACCACCCTTGTCCTGGTCACCAACACCACCCTTGTCCTGGTCACCAACACCACCCCTTGTCCTGGTCACCAACACCACCCTTGTCCTGGTCACCAACACCACCCTTGTCCTGGTCACCAACACCACCCTTGTCCTGGTCACCAACACCACCCTTGTCCTGGTCACCAACACCACCCTTGTCCTGGTCACCAACACCACCCTTGTCCTGGTCACAACACCACCCTTGTCCTGGTCAACACCACCCTTGTCCTGGTCACCACCCTTGTCCTGGTCACCACCACCCTTGTCCTGGTCACCACCACCACCCTTGTCCTGGTCACCACCACCACCCTTGTCCTGGTCACCACCACCACCCTTGTCCTGGTCACCACCACCACCCTTGTCCTGGTCACCACCACCACCCTTGTCCTGGTCATCACCACCACCCTTGTCCTGGTCATCACCACCACCCTTGTCCTGGTCACCACCACCACCCTTGTCCTGGTCATCACCACCACCCTTGTCCTGGTCATCACCACCACCCTTGTCCTGGTCATCAACACCACCCTTGTCCTGGTCACCAACACCACCCTTGTCCTGGTCATCACCACCACCCTTGTCCTGGTCACCAACACCACCCTTGTCCTGGTCACCAACACCACCCTTGTCCTGGTCACCAACACCACCCTTGTCCTGGTCACCAACACCACCCTTGTCCTGGTCACCAACACCACCCTTGTCCTGGTCACCAACACCACCCTTGTCCTGGTCACCAACACCACCCTTGTCCTGGTCACCAACACCACCCTTGTCCTGGTCACCAACACCACCCTTGTCCTGGTCACCAACACCACCCTTGTCCTGGTCACCAACACCACCCTTGTCCTGGTCACCAACACCACCCTTGTCCTGGTCACCAACACCACCCTTGTCCTGGTCACCAACACCACCCTTGTCCTGGTCACCAACACCACCCTTGTCCTGGTCACCAACACCACCCTTGTCCTGGTCACCAACACCACCCTTGTCCTGGTCACCAACACCACCCTTGTCCTGGTCACCAACCACCCTTGTCCTGGTCACCCTTGTCCTGGTCCAACACCACCCTTGTCCTGGTCACCAACACCACCCTTGTCTGGTCATCACCACCACCCTTGTCCTGGTCACCAACACCACCCTTGTCCTGGTCACCAACACCACCCTTGTCACCACCACCCTTGTCCTGGTCACCAACACCACCCTTGTCCTGGTCACCAACACCACCCTTGTCCTGGTCACCAACACCACCCTTGTCCTGGTCACCAACACCACCCTTGTCCTGGTCACCAACACCACCCTTGTCCTGGTCACCAACACCACCCTTGTCCTGGTCACCAACACCACCCTTGTCCTGGTCACCAACACCACCCTTGTCCTGGTCACCAACACCACCCTTGTCCTGGTCACCAACACCACCCTTGTCCTGGTCACCAACACCACCCTTGTCCTGGTCACCAACACCACCCTTGTCCTGGTCACCAACACCACCCTTGTCCTGGTCACCAACACCACCCTTGTCCTGGTCACCAACACCACCCTTGTCCTGGTCACCAACACCACCCTTGTCCTGGTCACCAACACCACCCTTGTCCTGGTCACCAACACCACCCTTGTCCTGGTCACCAACACCACCCTTGTCCTGGTCACCAACACCACCCTTGTCCTGGTCACCAACACCACCCTTGTCCTGGTCACCAACACCACCCTTGTCCTGGTCACCAACACCACCCTTGTCCTGGTCATCAACACCACCCTTGTCCTGGTCACCAACACCACCCTTGTCCTGGTCACCAACACCACCCTTGTCCTGGTCACCAACACCACCCTTGTCCTGGTTATCACCAACACCCTTGTCCTGGTCACGAACACCACCCTTGTCCTGGTCACCAACACCACCCTTGTCCTGGTCACCAACACCACCCTTGTCCTGGTCACCAACACCACCCTTGTCCTGGTCACCAACACCACCCTTGTCCTGGTCACCAACACCACCCTTGTCCTGGTCACCAACACCACCCTTGTCCTGGTCACCAACACCACCCTTGTCCTGGTCACCAACACCACCCTTGTCCTGGTCACCAACACCACCCTTGTCCTGGTCACCAACACCACCCTTGTCCTGGTCACCAACACCACCCTTGTCCTGGTCACCAACACCACCCTTGTCACCAACACCACCCTTGTCCTGGTCACCAACACCACCCTTGTCCTGGTCACCAACACCACCCTTGTCCTGGTCATCACCACCACCCTTGTCCTGGTCACCAACACCACCCTTGTCCTGGTCATCACCACCACCCTTGTCCTGGTCATCAACACCACCCTTGTCCTGGTCATCAACACCACCCTTGTCCTGGTCATCACCACCACCCTTGTCCTGGTCATCAACACCACCCTTGTCCTGGTCACCAACACCACCCTTGTCCTGGTCATCACCACCACCCTTGTCCTGGTCATCAACACCACCCTTGTCCTGGTCATCACCACCACCCTTGTCCTGGTCATCAACACCACCCTTGTCCTGGTCATCAACACCACCCTTGTCCTGGTCACCAACACCACCCTTGTCCTGGTCATCAACACCACCCTTGTCCTGGTCACCAACACCACCCTTGTCCTGGTCACCAACACCACCCTTGTCCTGGTCATCACCACCACCCTTGTCCTGGTCATTAACACCAACCTTGTCCTGGTCATCAACACCACCCTTGTCCTGGTCATCAACACCACCCTTGTCCTGGTCATCAACACCACCCTTGTCCTGGTCACCAACACCACCCTTGTCCTGGTCATCAACACCACCCTTGTCCTGGTCATCAACCACCACCCTTGTCCTGGTCACCAACACCACCGTTGTCCTGGTCATCAACACCACCCTTGTCCTGGTCATCAACACCACCCTTGTCCTGGTCACCAACACCACCCTTGTCCTGGTCACCACCCTTGTCCTGGTCACCAACACCACCCTTGTCCTGGTCACCAACACCACCCTTGTCCTGGTCACCAACACCACCCTTGTCCTGGTCACCAACACCACCCTTGTCCTGGTCACCAACACCACCCTTGTCCTGGTCACCAACACCACCCTTGTCCTGGTCACCAACACCACCCTTGTCCTGGTCACCAACACCACCCTTGTCCTGGTCACCAACACCACCCTTGTCCTGGTCACCAACACCACCCTTGTCCTGGTCACCAACACCACCCTTGTCCTGGTCACCAACACCACCCTTGTCCTGGTCACCAACACCACCCTTGTCCTGGTCACCAACACCACCCTTGTCCTGGTCACCAACACCACCCTTGTCCTGGTCACCAACACCACCCTTGTCCTGGTCACCAACACCACCCTTGTCCTGGTCACCAACACCACCCTTGTCCTGGTCACCAACACCACCCTTGTCCTGGTCACTGGTCACCAACACCACCCTTGTCCTGGTCATCAACACCACCCTTGTCCTGGTCACCTCACCACACCACCCTTGTCCTGGTCATCACCACCACCCTTGTCCTGGTCATCAACACCACCCTTGTCCTGGTCATCACCACCACCCTTGTCCTGGTCATCAACACCACCCTTGTCCTGGTCATCAACACCACCCTTGTCCTGGTCATCAACACCACCCTTGTCCTGGTCATCAACACCTCCCATGTCCTGGTCACCAACACCATCACCACACCACCCTTGTCCTGGTCATCACACCACCCTTGTCCTGGTCATCAACACCTCCCTTGTCCTGGTCATCAACACCTCCCTTGTCCTGGTCATCAACACCTCCCTTGTCCTGGTCACCAACACCACCCTTGTCCTGGTCACCAACACCACCCTTGTCCTGGTCATCAACACCACCCTTGTCCTGGTCACCAACACCAACCTTGTCCTGGTCACAACACCACCCTTGTCCTGGTCACCAACACCACCCTTGTCCTGGTCACCAACACCACTCTTGTCCTGGTCACCAACACCACCCTTGTCCTGGTCACCAACACCACCCTTGTCCTGGTCACCAACACCACCCTTGTCCTGGTCATCAACACCACCCTTGTCCTGGTCACCAACACCACCCTTGTCCTGGTCATCAACACCACCCTTGTCCTGGTCATCAACACCACCCTTGTCCTGGTCACCAACACCACCCTTGTCCTGGTCATCACCACCACCCTTGTCCTGGTCACCAACACCACCCTTGTCCTGGTCACCAACACCACCCTTGTCCTGGTCATCACCACCACCCTTGTCCTGGTCATCACCACCACCCTTGTCCTGGTCATCACCACCACCCTTGTCCTGGTCATCAACACCACCTTGTCCTGGTCATCAACACCACCCTTGTCCTGGTCATCAACACCACCCTTGTCCTGGTCACCAACACCACCCTTGTCCTGGTCACCAACACCACCCTTGTCCTGGTCACCAACTTGTCCCACCCTTGTCCTGGTCACCAACACCACCCTTGTCCTGGTCACAACACCACCCTTGTCCTGGTCACCAACACCCCTTGTCCTGGTCACCAACACCACCCTTGTCCTGGTCACCCTTGTCCTGGTCCAACACCACCCTTGTCCTGGTCATCAACATCACCCTTGTCCTGGTCACCAACACCACCCTTGTCCTGGTCACCAACACCACCCTTGTCCTGGTCACCAACACCACCCTTGTCCTGGTCACCAACACCACCCTTGTCCTGGTCACCAACACCACCCTTGTCCTGGTCACCAACACCACCCTTGTCCTGGTCACCAACACCACCCTTGTCCTGGTCACCAACACCACCCTTGTCCTGGTCACCAACACCACCCTTGTCCTGGTCACCAACACCACCCTTGTCCTGGTCACCAACACCACCCTTGTCCTGGTCACCAACACCACCCTTGTCCTGGTCACCAACACCACCCTTGTCCTGGTCATCAACACCACTTTTGTCCTGGTCACCAACACCACCCTTGTCCTGGTCATCAACACCACCCTTGTCCTGGTCATCAACACCACCCTTGTCCTGGTCATCACCACCACCCTTGTCCTGGTCATCACCACCACCCTTGTCCTGGTCATCACCACCACCCTTGTCCTGGTCACCAACACCACCCTTGTCCTGGTCATCAACACCACCCTTGTCCTGGTCACCAACACCACCCTTGTCCTGGTCATCAACACCACCCTTGTCCTGGTCACCAACACCACCCTTGTCCTGGTCACCAACACCACCCTTGTCCTGGTCACCAACACCACCCTTGTCCTGGTCACCAACACCACCCTTGTCCTGGTCACCAACACCACCCTTGTCCTGGTCACCAACACCACCCTTGTCCTGGTCATCAACACCACCCTTGTCCTGGTCATCAACACCACCCTTGTCCTGGTCACCAACACCACCCTTGTCCTGGTCACCAACACCACCCTTGTCCTGGTCACCAACACCACCCTTGTCCTGGTCATCACCACCACCCTTGTCCTGGTCACCAACACCACCCTTGTCCTGGTCACCAACACCACCCTTGTCCTGGTCACCAACACCACCCTTGTCCTGGTCACCAACACCACCCTTGTCCTGGTCACCAACACCACCCTTGTCCTGGTCACCAACACCACCCTTGTCCTGGTCACCAACACCACCCTTGTCCTGGTCATCAACACCACCCTTGTCCTGGTCATCAACACCACCCTTGTCCTGGTCATCACCACCACCCTTGTCCTGGTCATCACCACCACCCTTGTCCTGGTCATCACCACCACCCTTGTCCTGGTCATCAACACCACCCTTGTCCTGGTCACCAACACCACCCTTGTCCTGGTCACCAACACCACCCTTGTCCTGGTCACCAACACCACCCTTGTCCTGGTCACCAACACCACCCTTGTCCTGGTCACCACCACCACCCTTGTCCTGGTCACCAACACCACCCTTGTCCTGGTCACCAACACCACCCTTGTCCTGGTCACCACCACCACCCTTGTCCTGGTCACCAACACCACCCTTGTCCTGGTCATCAACACCACCCTTGTCCTGGTCACCAACACCACCCTTGTCCTGGTCATCACCACCACCCTTGTCCTGGTCATCAACACCACCCTTGTCCTGGTCACCAACACCACCCTTGTCCTGGTCACCAACACCACCCTTGTCCTGGTCACCAACACCACCCTTGTCCTGGTCACCACCACCCTTGTCCTGGTCACCAACACCACCCTTGTCCTGGTCACCAACACCACCCTTGTCCTGGTCACCAATGTTACGGCCCTCTCGGGACGCAACAGGGTTCTCACTCTGATGTAGTTAGAGGAAGATATATATCCGGCCCCAAGCCAGTAGAGGCTTTCAAGGGATGCGATCCGTGACGCAAGTAACTTAAAGGGAGTATGGAAAGAAAGTTAAGAAACTTAATATTATAATTAACACCATCACCATAAATATATATAAAAGTAAAACGTACACAAGGGGGAGGGGTATTAACACTTTACAAAGGGGATCACCACTGTAGTCTTCTGCTGGAGACTATGGATCCTCGAAGCTAGGTGCTGAGTCCGCGGTGCTTTCTTCGTGGCCTCAAGACGTGTCCTCTGAGAACGCCGAGTCTACCCTGGCCACAGGTCAGCCACAACACAGGTCCACTCTGGGCACCGTCGTGGAGGCCGTCAACCACACGTCCAGCAGGTCTGCTGGCAGGTACTGAGCCCCCAAGGCTGGTACGGCCACTCCACGAACGATAAAAGGGGTACGCCCTAGACAGGAGTCTCGTGTGATATCACCAATCACCCTCCTGTCCTCAATACCCCAGTGGATTATCGTCTCCAACCGTCGGTCCCGGGTAAATCCTTCCACTGCCACTCCACTGGCAGGCTTAACACACCACAGTGTTCTTCCGGGGGGACGACGTCACAACAGCTGCAGCAAACTTCACAGTATGGAGACTGGCTGCCTCGGGTAGACTGACTTCACCTTCAACACAGTGGTCCCAGGTCGGCTCTGTAAGCAGACACGTCATCAATAACTGGGACACTAATACACCACACTCACAGGCTCAGATACTAACACCTGACGTATCCAGTCCATAGATGGCGCTGTCGTCGGAGCACCACCTCACCAGAGGTCAGGAGCGGCGGTGTTGAGCGCTGAACCAGACTGGAAACTGGTCCTCGAGGCCAGTACACGCTGTCCTCACTAGGTGTCGTCGTTCATTTGGCGGGGGTTTCGGGAGCTGACCCACAGATGGCGTGTTTGTCACTGCTCCAGGCTCGGACGCTGAATCCGGGTCCGTAACACCTCCCCACCAAAAAGAATTTGGTTTGGGGTTCTATAAAAAACACAAACCAAATTAGCAGGGCGACACAACTCCAAATGGACTTACTTATACTATGAACTGGAGTGATGAGGCTGTCTTGTCCACAGAACTTTTCTACTAGCCATTTCCGGCACAACGGGAACTTGCAGATAGAAGGCAATGATCTGCCTGACGTAATCTTCCACACCTTCACCGTCTCCACCGAGATGTTAATCCGGAGCATAACCTCACACCTCTCGAGTAAGGATCGGTGTAGACACGATCTGGGGTGACTCGACACTTCCTTATGTCGTGGCACCGATGATGGCTGACCACAGACGGCATTTCTGGTGCCAGTCCGATGGTCCTTCAGGGAGACAGGAACCTGGAATACAGGGGTCTGATAATTCAGAGTGATAGCGACCGCGAGTAAAACAGTACTTACAGCATACTCTACTAGGTCCACACCTAGTCCCAACGGGGCTGTTCGTACGTCGCAGGTGGCATTCGCTCTGCCACCGTCAGGTCGACCAACGTTCCACATAACGCTGCATTGAGGCTCAGCAGTCACGCGGGGGGTGTCAACCTGTCGGAAACAGTCACTCACATTATCACATGTCGTACCTCCTGTATCATCTATTACCTCCCAGGTCCCTTCTTCAACTGCAACACTTGCAGTACAAATCTCCAATCCCTGGGACCTCTTCGCGATGTTCATGGGAGCCATCATTCGTCGGGTCGTCCACCGGTCCTTACTGAGAACACAGAGAACACATAGGAGAACAAAACAAAATACCGGTAGGAAACATTCGGCAATTCGAGGGATAAGTTTCCTGAGCTTGTCATGTCCATAGCCGGCGCCATCCACTAGCCTGGCTTGGACAGAAGAGGGCACTAGACCTTTTGAACACACCTCACATACCTCGGACGTCTGGGGAATCTCTGGCTGGTCCAATACACGCCGTAACTTGCCATACCGCAAGCACTCATCCGCCTTCGCTCCAGACTCGTTGGTATCCGTGGGTGCCTGCACACGAGGCCCCTCTTCTAGCTCAGGTACCTCTGCCTTCTTAACTTCATGTTCCTCGTCGAGAGAATCGGGGGACACTGCTAGAATATCATCGATCTGCGGGTGAGAGGACAAATTAGACATGTTCAAATCGGGTCTGTCTTTACCTGGACATTACCATTGCCTGTTGTCACCTCCGACCTTGCTGTTCTGGTAGACTCGTCCGCAACCTTGGGACGATTGGTGCTCCAATCGGTCACCAAGTCGTTGGCTAGTACACGTCAATCCCAGCCACAGGGAGGGTATCGACTACTGCCAACTCACATGTGCCGCTGAAATAAGGCGAATCAAGATGTACTGGCACTAAGGGGGCGATGTACTGCGTCCTAGGAAACCCAACCAGGATCACCTCTGGTCCCCCATCCACACTTACTCCCTCGGGTAACGAACTCTTCACGATCAGGGACTGGGCTGCTCCACTATCTCTGAGCACTACAATTGATCTACCAGTATGATCACTCGTTACATACCCGGTTGAAGTGTGAGGGGCCAACAAACTTGGTCCTTCCTGCGTCGTCGTAGACTGGTTTCCTACTGGTGATGTAATACAGCTCACCAACATCACCTCCCTTCGTGCGCTGCCACCTCTTCTACCTCGGCACCTAGCAGCTATGTGCCCTTTCTGCCCACAAGTCCAGCACACCATATTCCTCCTAGGGCTCAGGTGTTTCGGACTGCTAGGACTTGTTCTTCGGGGGCTACTTGGGGGCGTCTTCTTAGCGCTTTGTGGGACGGGTCTTTCTTCTTCGTCGTGAGGTCTGTCAAACCGGCGCTGGTAATTCCTCGGGACGTACTTAGCAGACGGCCTATGAGTCAGGATATACTCTTCAGCCATGGTGGCTGCTGCACTCAAGGTCTCCACCTGCTGTTCCTCTAAGGTACGTCTTCAAGTCTCCAGTCAAACAATCCTTGAAGTCCTCCAGCAGAATCAGCTGCTCGAGGTCTTCCTTGGTCTCCACCTTCCGAGAGGTACACCATTCCTGGAAAAGTCGCTCCTTGATCGTGGCGAATTCGGTAAAAGTGTGCTCTGAGGTCTTCTTCAGGTTTCTGAACTTTTGCCTATAAGCCTCAGGTACCAATTGGTACGCCATGAGCACAACTTTCTTCACCTTGTCATAATCGCTGGAGTCGTCAAGGGATAACGTAGAGTAGGCAATTTGGGCCTTCCCAGTCAAGACTGACTGTATCATGATGGCCCAATTCTCCCTTGGCCACTCCAAAGAGGCAGCGACTTTCTCGAAGGCTGCAAAGAATTTTGACACCTCCTTCTCATGGAATTTGGGGACCATTTTGATGTTGCGTACCGGATCGAAGCTACTGGTGTCCGTTGTTTGCCTCCGACCACCGCCTAATCGCAATACTTCTAGTTCATGTTGTCTCTCTCTTTCCTCCCTTTCTCGCTCTCGTTCTTCTCTCTCTCGTCTCTCTTCTCTTTCTCGTTCTTCTCTCTCTCGTTTCTCTTCTCTTCTCGTTCTTCTCTCTCTCGTTCTCGTTCTTCTCTCTCTCGTTTCTCTTCTCTTTCTCGTTCTTCTCTCTATCGTCTCTCTTCTCTTCTCGTTCTTCTCTTTCTCTTTCTCGTTTCTCTTCTCTCTCTCTCTCTGCTTTCCTTTCTTCTAATTCTAAACGTTCATTTCTAATTCTTTATCTTGTCTCTCTCGTTCCATTTCTAATTTCTTCCATTCTATTTCACGATTGATCTCTAGGGCACGCATCTTGACTGTTAAGAAGCTGATATTAAGCTCGCCTGCATCACTGTCAACGTCGCTGCCCTTATCTTCTTTTCCGTGGAAGCTATGTCTGCACTTTCCTTTGTACTAGGAGTCTCGCCTTCCTGTTTCTCTTCTGCCTTCAGGTGCCGGTGTACCTTGGACAAGATCTCCACACGGGAATCACTGGCACGGATCTTGATCTCCAGGTAGGCGCTCACTAGTACAAGCTCTGGTTTACTCAGATATTTTAATCTGGCAAGACAATCTTCTCTGTTCAGAAAAGCCTGAACCTCGTCCAGATCATCGATGGTGGCTTTGTCTGCCATTGTCACAGATGAAACACTTAGCACTTAACACACTGAGCACTGTTCTACGCCAATATTGCACTTTATCGCACCAAACACTGCACTTGCCAATATTGCACGTAATCACTTCGGGCACCGCACTACCCAATATTGCACCGAGTCCAAGCGAACACTTCGCTCTACAATATTACACTAAATCACTGAGCACCGCACTAGTCAATATTGCACTTAATCGCTTAATCACAGCGAGCACCGCACGGCACAATATCGCACTTAGTCACTCTGAGCACCGCACAGGACGTATAACGTCACAATCGTCACACAGGGGGAATTATATACAGGGATTACGCCACTTCACCACCCCTGTCAAACATACTTAACAAGGGGACGGATCCCGCTGGGGATGCCAATTATGTTACGGCCCTCTCGGGACGCAACAGGGTTCTCACTCTGATGTTGTTAGAGGAAGATATATATCCGGCCCCAAGCCAGTAGAGGCTTTCAAGGGATGCGATCCGTGACGCAAGTAACTTAAAGGGAGTATGGAAAGAAAGTTAAGAACTTAATATTATAATAACACCATCACCATAAATATATATAAAAGTAAACGTACACAAGGGGGAGGGGTATTAACACTTTACAAAGGGGATCACCACTGTAGTCTTCTGCTGGAGACTATGGATCCTCGAAGCTAGGTGCTGAGTCCGCGGTGCTTTCTTCGTGGCCTCAAGACGTGTCCTCTGAGAACGCCGAGTCTACCCTGGCCACAGGTCAGCCACAACACAGGTCCACTGGGG